>PVJO010001369.1:0-120322 GCA_004026905.1 Hystrix cristata | reverse complement strand
GGAACCCAGGGCCTCACACATACTTGCCAAGTGCTCTGTGACTGAACCGCATCTCTGGCTTCTTTTCTTTTCTTTTCTTTGCGGTATTGGGGATGAACCCCTGAAACTGTCCACTGAGCTACACCCCCAGCACTTTTAAAATTTTTTATTTTGAGGAATGATCTTTCTAAGTCACTAAATTGCCCAGTCTCCTGCCTCTGTCTGCCAAAGTACTGGGATTTGCACCCGGCCTATTGCCTTGTTTTTAGGCAGCAGATCGTTGCACAGGGTGTGTGACCACAGGGTCCCACGAGGCCCTGAAAGCCTGCGGGGTTCTGTCTTGTCATGTTTGGGCCTGCAGTGAAATTGAATGTTTTTTGTCTCTTTCACTTATTGGGTCCAGTGACTCAACTACCACGTGGCCTCTATGCCCTCGTGCCAATTATTGATTAATCAGTGGGCCATGGCTGAGCCCTGTGGCCCATCTCTCACATCTGTCTCTGGAATATCTATCACTAAGAAAATTGGCACCCAGACCCACTCTCCGATGGGACATACATTTACTTTTTATTTTTATTTTTTTTAATTTTGCAATACTGGGAATTGAACACAGGCCCTTCACACTGAGCTCTTTTTTGGGGGGATAGGGGCAGTTTGAGATAGTGTCTCACTATGTAGCCCAGGCTGCCTTCAGACTTGTGGCAGTCCTCCTGTCTCAGCCTCCCAAGTGCTGGGATTACAGGTGTGTAACACCAATGCTAACTGCATTTGCTTGCTTGCTTTTTATTTTCCTTTTGCAGTGCTGAGGATGGACCCAGGGCCTCACTCATGCTAAGCAAGTGTTCTACTGGGTCTGCCTTTCCTCTCGGAGACCCTTCCAGTCCCAGCCAGGAGCATGGGCGTTGCTCCCATCTGCACACAGGCGGACCCCTCTCAGCCCCCCATCCTCGTGGGTGAAGCCCCCTCCAGAGGAGCAAGGCCTGGGGGAGCCACCTTCTTGGGGAGTCGTGGGGAAGGCACCACTGCTTCTCCCCCAGCTCCCTGTGTGGTTGCCCAGGCAACTGACTGCTCTTTATCAGCTCCCAGATGGACTCCAGGCAAATCCTGCACCGGCCCACCTGGTTTTCGGTTTGTGGTTTAGGGTTGTTTTTTTTTTTTTTTGGAAGTGAAATGAACAGCACTCGCTCTGGAAGGGGGAGATAAGGCTCCAATCCGCCGACCGGTGTCTGTTGGAAAGAAATCTCTTTTAACTGTGGGCAGTTTTCCAGCGTAGCTCAGTGAATGGTGAGGCAGCTGGCAGCATCAGCCGAGAGAGTATTGGACGGAGGCCCCGGCATGGCGGGGTGCTTTTCCTGGCAGGCGGCCGGTGGGATGGCGTTGGGTGGGGACTGAGTAAGCTGGGAGGCTTGGACCCCAGCTCCAACCTGTCCCAGCTGATGGGGTTACTCAGTGCGGCACCTTTCAAACCTTCTGCTGCTTTTAAAATCTAACTTGATCCTCTCCACACTGCAGAGTTGGTCTCTGGCTGGCTGCCATCTGGAATCCATTCTGTCTGGCTTCTGATGTGGCCGCACTGCCACGCCGAGTCTCTGTAGGAGCTCACCCTTCTCGTGTATCAGGATGTTTGGTAGCAAATAGAGAAAACCTTGCTGAAAACAGCTCAAGTATAAACGGAGTTAATTTTTTTTTTTTTTTTTTGGTTTTTTTGAGTCAGGGTCTCTCTATGTAGGTCAGGCTGGCCTTGAACTCGGGGTGATCCTCCTGCCTCTGCCTCCTGAGTGCTAGAATTGCAGGCATGCGCCACCAGGCCCGGCTCGCATAAAGGGAGTTTAGTGTAGTGAAAAGAATGAGCGGAGTAGAGGCTTCAGGTCTAGATTGATCTAACTGCTCAATAGTGTTTCTAAGGACTCAGGTTAGCATAGCACCAGCCACATGGACCGAGATTCCTGGTTCATTCCTACCTCAGATCCCTTTGTTCTGATTAGGGGGATAAGAGCATCCTGATTGGCTGGGCGTGGTGGTGCAGGCCTGTAATCCCAGCCCTGGGGAGGCTGAGGCAGGAGGATCACCATGAGTTTGAGGCCAGCCTGGGCTACATAGTAAGCTCAAGGCCAGTCTGCACTACAAAGTGAGACTCTGTCTCACAAAACCAAAAAACCCCACGGCCCTTGCTGGGTCTCAGACAGTGCTGTCCCCTGCACTGCGTCCTGCCCTGTGTCTCTCACACTCTTCAGTGTCACCACTCTGGCAGGGAGTGTGTGCCAGGAGCTCCGTGGAAGGCAGAACCGCAGACAGCACACACCCTGTGTGCACCATGTTCCCCACAGGACATGTGGTGCAGTTCTACCTTTTCACTTAGCGGCAACATCACTGTCTTGCACTTTGTGCCACTGGTAAGGAAACAAGGGGGACCTGAGCGCACGCGCTTGGTACTGTGACTGTTGATCCAATAACTCGGAGGACTCGGTGACTCACGGGTGAGTAGGGCAGGCAACGTGGCTACGCTGGGGTGGGGGTGAGATTTCATCACACTGCTCAAAACCGAGTGCAGTTGAAAGGTTATGAATTGTTTATTTGCAGAATTTCCACTTAATATTTCTGGACTCTGCTTGACCTCGGGTGACTGAAACTGGAGAAGTGGAGACCATGGGTAAGGGAGGCTCCCGACACGCAGCCCACCTCAGGGTCTTTGCACAGGATGAGGTCCCATCAAGCCCTGATACGGGAGCTCACAGCCTTCTGCTCCAAACCCGGCTGGCCCCAACCCAGTGCACTGCAGGGGTGCCCACGGGCATTTACTCTGAGAAAGGGGACAGCGACACTGCTGTGGAAGGTAACTCTCCTACAACGTGGGAAAACCAAGCCTCTGCCAGCACTGGATACGCAGTTTGGGGCCAGGGGTGCTATCCCCTTCCTCAGCCCTCAGTTGCCCCTCTGTGAAGTGGGAGGCTGAGCACCACGGTACCCTGTGCGCTGTAGGTGCTCAGCAAGCCGGGGTGTCCCTGTCCCATGGAGACGTGTCCTCTGGGAAGAGGCCTGGCCCTGACTCCGTGCTCCGTGGCAGCCTGTGTGAGACCCTGGTGCACGGCAACAGCTAAGTGGATCTACAGATTAGCGACACTAATCCCCATGAGATGGCGCAGGGCTTAAGAAGATTCCTGCAAATGCTGGACATGCAAAATCCACCTCTGATTAGATGCGAACGGCACAGGCACAGGCCAGCCAAGACCAAGGTGGAGATAGTGACACAGTGCAGGGCCGGTCGGCTGTTATTGGCCAGGCAGCCAGAAGGACCATCCCGCTGGCCCTGCCCAAGGGACCAACCTCATGAGGGTCACCTGGGAGACTGCAGGGGACTCCACACGTCTGCCTCCCCTGTGCTATGCTGAGGAGATGAGGGCGCTGTCACTGCAGACAGACAAGTGCAAAGACACTGCGCACCCCAAGCCAGGTGAGGTGGCACACGCCTGTAATTCCGGCCCTTGGGAGGCTGAGGCAGGAGGGTTGCAAGTTTGAGCCCACCCTGGGTGACCCAATGACTTAGCAAGACCCTGTCTCAAAATAAAAAGGTAGGGATGTAGCTCATTGTGTAAAGGACTGGGATCGCACAAGGCCCCGAGTTCGATCCCCGGTACCAAAAAAAAAAAAAAAAAAAAAAAAAAGGACTGGGATCAATCCCCAGGACACGACTGCCGCTGCCACAGCAACAGACAGACACCATGTCTGTTTGCACAGGGCTCCTGCATCCAACTCTGTCATGGACCTGGAGACCTGGCCCCTTCCACATGAGGGGACCTGGGCAGAACATGTGATCTGGGGAACCCAGGTGACCTTGCCCCACTGGGGTGCAGCAGAGCCTGGAGGCCATGACGTGGGCCCTGTTGCAGGGCTGGCTTTGGCCCTGGCTCTGGGCTGTGGTGGTCAGGGGAGGCGCTTGGTCCCCAGCCCGCGTCTCCTGGGTGCTAGTACCAGGGTGCACTGGCTTGAGCTTGGTGGTGCCCCAACCTTGTGGGAGGCCAGCGGGCCCATCATGGAGGGTCACCCTCTCCTCAGCAGACACCTATAAAGGGGGACAGAAGGAAACAGAGAGAGACAGGCGGAGAGAAATGGGAAGAGCAGGCTGGCGGTGCTGTCACCAGGCATAGCGTACTCGCCTCCCGGGCCTATGCAAGGCCCCAGGTGCCATCCCCAGCACCAGAAGCCAAACCAAACCAAAGCAGATCAGTGGGGAGGGGATGGAGGAGAGGGAGGCTCAGGGAGGTGAGATGTGATGCTTGGCAGGGCGGGTCGCCCGTGACCAGTCCCCAAGCCACTCCAGGCCAGACATCTGGCCACTGCCCACATGGCTGTGACCAGACCTACTCGAGCATCCCTAACATCTTGGCCTCTCTGGGGCACTCAGAGGATGCTGAGGGCACAAAGTGGCTGCCGTTGTTCCATGAAGAGCAGCAAGGAATAGAGGGCAGGTCCTGGCCCACTTTCCCCTGTGTGCCAAACCTATCCATGGCCTGTGGAGGTTTGGGGCATCAGAGAAAGGGCCAGTCATCCTCAGCCACAACAGGCTGGCCAAACATCACCCATCTGCAGGAGTCCAGTGAGCCCAACCTGGCCAGTGCAGAGAGGGAGACTGAGGCAGGGTCAGCCCAGACCACAGCCACCTAGGGCAGGCCGGGCAGAACTAGAGCTCCCACTTCAGAGGCTACCTTCCTCCTATGAAGCAGGAGAAGGGTGGCCCATACCCAGCTGTCTGCCCATCGTTCAGTAGACTCCCATCTTCCTTCCTTCCTTTCTCCCTTCTCTCCCTTCTTCCTTCCTTTTTTTGTTTTGGCAGTTCTGGGAATTGAACCCAAGGCCTTTGCACTGAGCTACATCTCCAGTCCTTTATTTTTTATTTTATATTTTGAAGAGGGGTCCCGCTAAGTCACTAAGTTGCCCAGGTTGGGCCCAAACTTGTGAGTCTCCTGCCTCGGCCTCCCAGAGTACTGGATTGAGGTGTGCAGCATCAAGCCTGGCTTGGAGACTCCTTCATGCTGTCTTCCTGTCCCTGCACTCCCATGTGAGGCCCCAAGACAGAGGTCCCTGGGGACTATGCTGGGCACCTGGGATGGGCTCAGGCATGGGGAGGGGTGGCAGCCCACAGGACCCTCACTCAGCAGGACTCGTGTCTCCTAGTGTCTGGCAGGAGCTGACCCTGCCTCTCTCTTCCTGGGGGCCCTGGAAGCAAGGACAGGGATGGGGCTGGGAGGGTCCCTGCGAGGTGGGACTGGGGCCTGCAGGAGCGGCAGGCCAAGTGGGCATCAGGTCAGCCTGCACCTCCCCAGGCAGCACTGGATGTGGGGGGAACCCCAAATCATGGGGACACCCTCACAGAGGTGGGACGGTCCTTGTCCCCAGGAGTGGACAGTTTCCAGCAGGAGATGGAGGAGCGGGGCTCAGATTGGTCAGAAGGGCAGAATGTTCTGGAAGCTTTGCTGAGCTGATGTTAGCAAGAGCAGAAGCAGGAGGAAGCATTCAGAAGTGGAACCAGCACATGCAGGGGCAGATGTGACACCCAGGTGAGGACGGGTGATAGCTGCCAAGTGGCGGAGCAGGAGACAGGACATGGAAGGGAGACCCTGGAGTAGGCTGGGGTGGGGACACCATGTCTGAGCCAGGGACCCTGGAGGCCTGGGGTCTGTGGTGAGCACCAGGGCTAGGCCGGGACCCCCACACACTTCTAGGGGACATTGGATGGGAGGGTGGCTGAGGAGGAAGACTCTGGGGAGACCCTGCCCAACCTCCACACCCCTTTCACCCTGTGGGGGGCCGCCCCACCCCATGCCTGAGCCCAGCCGCTGTTGCCATGGCGATGGGACATATGGCCAGCAGGTGGCACTAGAGCCTGCAGAATCTAGAGGGGGCAAGGGCGGTGGGGGGGCTCCTGGGACCCCTCTCCGGGCACCTCCTCCCTCCTTAGCTGTGCCGAGAGGGAGCCCGCAGTCTCCCCAGAGGCTCCTATGCCAGGAGCTGGGCCCCGCAGCCCTGCATTGGGCACAGGGCCCAGAGCAGCGCCCCGGGATTGGGACTGGGGGAGCGCATCCCTTCCGCAGGTCGGTGAGAGCCCTGCCTGCCACTACAAGGTCCTGGGCAAGGTGCTGCTCTGGAGCCTCAGTTTCCCTATCGGCAGAACTGTGCCAAGGGCTTGCCCAGACCAGGAGCCAGGTGGGTGTGGACAGCTGTTGTCATGGCACTCTGGGAGGCTGAGGTAAGAGGATGGCGAGTTTGAGCCCAGTCTGAACAATTTAATGAACTGGCAAGAATGTGTCTCAAAATGAAAAATGAAAGAGGCTGGGGATGTAGCTCAGTGCCAGAGCCTTGGGTTCGATCTCCAGTGTGGCAAAAACAAAACGAAACAACAAAACAGAAAGAAAAGAAAACAAAAAAACCACAACTGCTCTTGCCCACTCTCAAGGCTCGGAAATATCTCTGGTCAGAAGCGACTTGACCCAGGAAGCTGGGGATAGGAAGGGCACATGCCAGCTTTTCCCTTCCAGTTTCCATGAACCTCCTTTTATTGTTTATTTTTTTATTTTTTGTGTTTTTGAGGCAAGGTCTCAATATGTAATTGAGCTCTGAGCTGTAGGAGGGTCTCAGATGCTGACCGCTGATCACGACGGTGTGCTGAGCCGTCCTGGTGTCTGACTGGCTTCTCACTTGCTCTGGGCCTCTCAGAACCGAGCAGGTCCTCACTTTGGGCTCAGTGTGGGGCGTCTTTCTGCCGCCAGGCACCCCTTAAAACACCTCCCCTAGGTGGGCCACAGGACTGAGGCTGTAAGACCACTAGATGGGGAAACTGAGGCAGGCTGGGCAGAGTAATGGTAGGAGCTGATCACACTGGAATTAGGGGAATTCACGGCCCCTCATCCCAGCCCCCTCCACCTCTTCTCCCTCCACCCACTCTCTAGCTCTCGGGAAAGCTGCCAAGCGGAAACGCTGAGGCCTGCGCTTTTCCTAAATGAAGTCTCCGTTGCCTCCATTATTTTATTTTCTAAAGAAAGCAAATTAAAGAGGCCGCAGAGGGAAGTGGTATTGGGATCCTGAGGGCTTCTTCCACCTGCCTGGCCTTGGGTGCATCTGGCCCAGGGATCACCGTGTTCCTGGGCCTGGTCCCCAACCAGCCTCGGAGGGCCTCAGCCTCAGGGAAGGAAACTCTGGAAGCTCCCCAGCCTCTCTTGACCCCTGTGCCTACAGTGCTCCTGCTGTGTCCCGAGCCCTGGGGCCGTGGCGGGGGCCCTGCCCGCCTGTCCCCAGCACACAGTGTCACAGTAGCTTCGTCCTTGTCGTGCTATGGCTGCATCTCCGAGGCACAGACAGTGTCCTCAGGACTCAGTACATTTTGTCTGGCTACGAGAGCCTGGCAGAAATGTTGGAAAACACAGAAACCGACAAGAAACAAGACAGCACCTTGCCTGTCCCTTCCCCTCAGCTCCGCCCTACCCACTCCCGGTGTCCCTATCCCTCCCAGGAGGCAGCAGGCAGCCAGTAGGGTGTGCTGGATCCTCAGCTTCCCGTCCTCCCTTGATGCAACCCCCCTAGCCCTCCGAGGAGGGAGGAGACCATGTGGGGCCTGGGGGAGCAGCGGCACACCCTGGGGAGGGGCCCCCCCGAACAGTGGCCCAGGCCCAGCCCAGAACATACCCCATGGCTCTCCCTACTGCTGGGAGCGCTGGGGCAGGTTCCCAGAGCCAAGGCTCCGTGTGCAGTGGGATGCGGCTCACAGGCGCGTCAGGGGCAGAAAGCACTGGTCTGTCCACCCAGCTCTCTACCCTCATCTAATATGGCTAACATTGGCTGGGGATTTAGCTCAGTGGTTAAGGTGCTTGCCTTGCAAGCACAAAGTCCTGAGTTTGATCCCCAGCACCAAAACAAGTAATATGGCTAACATCTACTGTCTTGGATCAGAGACTAAACAGGGACTCTTGTACTGGGTGCGGTGGCTCACACCTGTAATCCCAGCACTCAGGAGACTGAGGCAGGATGATTGCTGTGAGTTCAAGGGCAGCCTAAACTACAAAGTGAGACCCTATCTCAAAAACCAAAAGAAAAGGGGCTGGGGATTTAGCTCAAATGGTTAGAGTACTTGCCTAGCAAGCACAAGGCCCTGAGTTCAATCCTCAGCACCCCAAAATCAAAACAAAATAAAACAAAGAAAGGAAGAAGTTAGAAATTCAGGCCATGGGATGACCAGTGAGGCGCCGGGTGGGGTGTGGCCTCAGGGGAGCAGGTGGCCTCCAGGACATGGCTGTCCCTGGGCTGCACTTCCTATCAGCGCTGGTCACGCCCTCCTACCACGCAGCTCCACCTTGTGCAGTGTGGAGAGGCCTGGGCTGTGCTGAGGGTGGTCGGGGTGCTCCTGGGGGAGGCCCCTGTCCAGCCAGGGCCTAGTGGGGAAATAGTGGCATAGTAGAGGGCCAGGTGGGGAGCCTGGGTGGGCTCAGCCTCAGCATCACGCACACCACCCCCACCCCAGCTCTGGGGACAGGAACCCCATCTCCTTCCTACGTGTTCATCAGAGGGAAATCGGACAGGACAGTGACAGGAAAGAAGCAGAACCTTCAACAAGCCATGAAAACATCTCTCCTCCCCTGGTGCTCTCCTGAGTCTGGGCATCCTCTTCCAGACTCCTTTTTTGGGTGAGAAAAACAAAATTCAGTTCAAAAAAGTGTTTATGGAAAACAGATTCTGTGCCCAGCACTGCTGAGCTGTGGAGGAACTGATGGCCTCCCAGGGAAGGTGACAAGGAGAGGCGTTGTCCACGTCCCCCCAAGGGACCTGGGGACAGAAGCGCAAGGTCACACACCGCAGTCCTGACCTTGGGGAGCAGCCAGACCCCCAGAGATAGGCTGGGCATCGCCTGGACTGCCTCACCCCATGCGACCTCAAATGCTGGGGAGTTGCTCTCTCCGGAGGCCCAGGGAGGACCTGCCTGTGGCAGCCAGCAGTCTTTGGTGTCCGTGGTTTGTGACTCTCTTGGTGTCATTCAGCCCCGAGTCTCTGCATCCCCTCCCCTTCTCATAGGGATCCCTGCCATTGTATCTGAGCTCTCGGGCCCAATACGTGTGCAATGACTGTTTCCAAATAAGCTCCCATTTCTGCACCATTTGAGGGAGCACCACGCAACCCACTGCAGTGTGCCCAGCAGCCACACACACCCCCTTTGTCAGTCCAGCCCTATTCCAGTGCCTGGGGCTTCCTTCTCCCTTTCCTGGAACCAGCCAACGCAGGTCTGGAGCAGCTTGCATCAACTTGTTATCTGAGGAGGCTGAGAATCAACCCAAGTCAGAGCCAAGCTGAAAATGGAGACAAACCAGATCTGGATGACATTGCTGGAGGAGCCTGGATCAGACAGTGCCTGAAGTCCCCCTCAGTCTTCAGCCGCTAAACTGACTACTCGAACCATTTTGAAATGAGTTCCTGCCACATTTCGATAATCTCTGAATATAAGATGGGCCCTAAGGATACCACTGAAATTCCCTTTTTGTTGTTTTGTTCTTTGAGACAGGGTCTCACTATGTAGCTCAGGCTGGCCTTGAATTCGCTATGTGGCCCAGATTGACCTCCAACTTCAGCCATCTTCCTGCCTCAGCCTCCCAAAGGCTGGGATTACAGGTGTGTGCCACCATACCTGGCAAGATTCCCTTTTTGCAGATGGGAAAACTGAGTCTCAGGGTGGTCAATTTAAAGTCTTGTCTTGTTATATCCACAAAGTGGCAGTGCCCTGCTCTGCTTTTTTTTTTTTTTTTTTAAATCCTGCAAAGCTGACAGCAGCACCATATCCCTCAGATTCCCTTGACTGGCTTCTAGCGAGCTTTAAGCCACAGAAGTGTCCTGTAGGAGGCGAGGGGGATCAGTGTTATCCACCAGGCTGGCAGTCTTTGCTGAAGCCGCACCACAGCGAGCTTCAATCCTGATTCCGGAGGGCAAGGATTTTAATTTAAATTTTGAACAACCTAAGCGTATGACTTGCCTTAAAAAAAAAAGAGCAATTTTTTTTTCAAAATGTTTATTCCACTAAAACAACAACAGCAACTGAAAAACACCCTTCTGGGTAACACAAGCTGCTCAGTTTGACCTTGAGAACACGGGCCGGCTGTCCTTCAAATGCCCCAGAAGGGTTCTCGGCACAGGGTTCTCCCAGCACCCCCGAGGTGGCAGACAGCACAGACCCGGCCTCTTGCCCCTGCTGATTTCTAGAGGAACTGAACATAAGAGCAGGGTGCCAGAGCTTCAGGCTGCAGCTTGCTGCATTTTTATATGCATATCAATATTGCTGAATATTCACCACCACCTACGGGGTGAGTGCTATTATATGACCAACTGATAGATTAGAAAAATTGAGGTGTAGGCAAGAGAAGTGAGGAGGAAGAGCGTGTTGGCCAACTTCCTGTTGCAGAAAACACCTGGGATAATCCATGTACAAGGAAGAAAGGTCTTTGTTTTGCAGTACTTGGGACTGAACCCAGGGCCTTTGCACCAAGCTATATCCCCAGCCCTTTTATTATTATTTTTAAGATGGGGTCTTGCTAAATTGTCCGGGCTGGACTCAAAATGGTGATCCTCCTGCCTTGGCCTCCAGAGTGCTGGGATTACAGATGTGGGCCACGGAAAGGTTTCTTTTGGCTCATGATTTCAGAGGTTTCAGTCCAAGGCTGCTTGGCTCTGTTGCTTCGAGCCTGGGGCAGCACAGAACTCCATGGTGGGAACACACAGCAGGGGTGCTCTCCCCAGGGCAGCTGGGCAGCAGAGAGACAGGAAGGGGCCGGGTTCCCAGTGTGCATCTCAGGGACACGCCCACAATGACATCACTTCCTATTGGCTGGCCCCACCTCTTAAAGGTTCCACTGCCTCCCAAGAGCACCACATACTGGGGACCAAGTCTTTGACACAAGGACCTTTGGGGGACACTCAAGAACCAAGCTACACTCGGGGAGGCTGAGGCAGGAGGATCACAAGTTCAAAGCTAGCCTGGGCAATTTAGCAAGACCCTGTCTCAAAAATAATAATAAAAGGGTTGAGGATGTAGCTTAGTGCAAATGTCTGGATTCAATCCCCTGGTACCTTAAAACAAAACAAAACACATACACAAATGCTAGGTGTGGTGGTACACACCTGTAGTTCCAGCACTAGGGAGGCTGAGGCAGGAGGATTGCTGTGAATTCAAGGCCAGCCTGGGCTACATAGTGAAACTCTGTCTCAAAAACCAAAACCAAACCAAACCAAAACAGCAGCAACCAAAGCAGAAAAGGATTATGTGATAATCCAGGAGGCCAGAAGTCCAAGATCCAGGTGAGTGTGGGCAGGGTTGGCTCCTGCTGGAGGAGGCAGGGAGCCAGTTTGGGTGCCTTTCCAGCCTCTGGGGCACTCCTGGGCCTGTAGATGTGTTGTCCCAGGTGGCTTTGTCAATGTCCCAGCCTCCCATGTGACCCTGTGTTTTCTGTCTCACAGATGGACTTGGCCTTTGACCTGGGCCTGCCTAACCCAATGCTCACATGACCTGACACTCATCCTACTTCCCTCCAGCAGATAGATCATGTGGGGGCACCAGGCAGCCCGCTGCACCCCAGCTGTGGCAGCAGGGTGACCAGCCAGCTTGGCCGAGTGGCTCAAGTGTTCAGAGAAGAGTTGGCTGGCCCGAGGGCTGCCCTTCAGGCTGGGGGGCTGGGCTCCAGGCAGGCGGGGATCCTGCAGGCCCCCAGGCCGTCTGCCCCCAGTCCCCAAGTCCTACAGAGGATGCCAGCTCTGAGCCCAGCCTGGCTCCCTTCCCCTCCCTGAGCCTGAAGGTACGAGATAGGAACCTCGGGGGCTCAGAGAGCAGGTAGGGACCCCCGGCCTGGGAGGGCTGTGTCATCCCTGTGGGCGCCCAGGGAGAAGCCCAGGGCCTTTGAGAGCCTCCTGCCGAGGGCCAAAAATGGTCCCAATTAAAATGAGAAGCTGCCAAGCCCTGGGGCTGGAGCTCTTCTTTCTCTGGGCGAGTTAACAGTCTCCAGGGACGAGCTGGTTCCAAATCCAACTCCCACGGGGCCCTCTCAAGCGAGTGGATTCCAGCAGAGTGGGGTGAGGGGCAAAGCTGCCCTCTCCAGGAGAAGACAGGAGGGGGACAGAGGAAGAGGGTGGGGACAGCACTGACCACAGTGACACTCCATGAGGATGTGCAGCCAGCCTGGCCGTGGGGCAAAGCCACCCCTAGACACCCAAGGAGACATTACTTTGTTTAGTTTCAAAAAGTGTGTTCAGGGGTTGGGGATTTAGCTCAGTGGCAGAGCGTTTGGGTAGCAAGCGCAAAGCCCTGAGTTTGATCCTCAGCACCACCACCCCTCCAAAAAAAATTGTGTTCAGCCGGGCATGGTGGCTCATAGCTGTAATCCTAGCACTTGGGAGGCTCTGGCTGGCCTTGAACTCATAGTGATCCTCCTGTCTCAGCCTCCCCAGTGGTGGAATTACAGGCATGTGGGACATTTGGCTTAGGACTGGTGTCTTGTAAGAAGAGGAAAAGACAAGCTGGGTACAGTGGTGTGCAAACGCTATCCCAGCACTCTGGGATGCTGAGTCAGGAGGACGGCAAGTTCAAGCTCAACCACAGCAACTTAACAATTTAGCAAAATCCTGTCTCAAAATAAAGTATAAAGGGCCAGGGCCGGCCGTGGTGGCATATGCCCGTCATCTCAACACTCAGGAGACTAAGGCAGGAGGGTTGTTAGGAGTTTGAGGCCAACCTGGGATCCATAACGAGCTCAAGCCCAGCCTGAACTACATAGCGAGACACTGTGTCAAATACATACATGCATATGTACGTAAACAATGAAGGGCTAGAGCTATTCCTCAGTGTGCAGACCCCGGGTTTGGTCCTCCAGTACTGAGCAAATAAATGAATAAATAAACGGGAAATAAATAAATAAGTGAATTAAAGGGAATATAGCCAGACACCAGGGAAGACAACCGTATGACTGTTGAGTGCTGTAGCTGCAAAGCGAGCCATGCCGAGGGTGGCCAGCCACCTCCTGAAGCTGGGGGAAGGCCAGGATGGGTTTCCCTGGGTCTCGGGCGACATGGCATTACCATCTCTCTGATCCCGGACTTCTGGCCCCCAGAACTGGGAGAATGTAAATTTCTGTTGTTTTCACCCCCCAGGTTGTGGGCATTGGGCAGCAGCCCCAAGACAGTGACACATGGGGAGGGCGTGGGCACAGGGGCCTGGGCGGGGCGGGACACAGCCAAACTTGGCTTAGCGTTGGGCAACCTTCCTGGCTTCTCCAGGCAGCAGATATGAGTGTGTGCATGCAGGGCGTCTGTACTGTGCTTGGGCAGGATCAGGTTCCTGCGACACTCACCTTGCAAGCAGGCAGGTGGGCGGGCTGCGCTGCAGACCAAACAAAACTGTGTGCTATTTTCAACCCACCAAGGGCGGCCCTGTCCTGCCCCCCACCCTGTGTCTGGGCTGTCGCCTGGCCTCCCCAGGCTGTCAGCCTTGGACCTGGCTGTGCCGTCAGGATGCTCTGGGCCGGCTCCACAGCCTCTAGCCAGCCTGTGTGTGAGTGTGCCAGGGCTGAACCCAGGGCCTTTGCACTGAGCTACACAACTATACGCCCAGCCTTTTCTTCCTTTTTTTTTTCTTCCTTTCTTTTCTTTTTGGGTCAAGTCCTTGCAAAGTCCCTAAACCGGGTTTGAATTTGCCATCTTCCTGCCTCAGCTGGTGTACTAGGATTACAGGCCTGCACTCCCACACCTGGCTTCCACCCACTTTAATAAGCACTATCCTGCCCTGGACTCATTGGCTGCCCAGCAATTTCTGTATGTACAAACATGATGCTGTGTCCTCACCCACCTTGTTCACAGGATCTGGCACCGTGAGACTTCTGGCTCTTCCCCAAAGTCAAAATGACCATGAAAGGGAAAGCTTTGAATTGATTCAGAACACAGAGGCAGCCATGACGACACAACTGAGGACGCTCAGAAAACAGGATTTTCAGAACTGCTTCAGAAAGTGGCAAGAGCTGAGTTTGGTGGTGGTACATCCTTGTAAGCATAGCACTTGGAAGGCTGAGGCAGGAGGATCGCCAAAATTTTGAGGCCTGCCTGAACTATGTAGCGAAACTCTGTCTCGAAAAGACAAAAATAAAATGAAATAAAAACAAAGTGGCAAGAATGATGGGATAAGTGTATTCTAAATTAAGGGGAGGGAGCTGGGGATTTAGTTCAGTGGTTAGAGCGCTTGCCTCACAAGCACAAGGCCCTGAGTTCGATCCCCAGCACCAACAAAAAAAGTAAATTAAGGGGAGTATACTGAGGGAGCTGAATGGCAATGTGTCCCTTACTGTAATACATTTTTAAAAATTTAGCCAAAATTTAGCCAAAAATTTATCTGGGTGGCACATGCCTGTAATCCTAGCACTCAGGAGGCTGAAGCAGGAGGACTGCCTTGAGTTTGAGGCCAGCCTGAATTACATAGTGAGACCCCATCTCACTATGTAATTCAGGCTTCCTTGAACTCACTATGTAGCCTAGGCTGGCCCTGAACTCACAGTGATCCTCCTGCCTCAGCCTCCCAAGTGCTGGGATTACAGGTGTGTGTCACCATGCCCAAGTCAAAAAAAACCACACACACCGTATTTTTTGATCAGCCTTTGTATTGCTGTACAACAAATTGCCTCAAAATTTAGGAGTTTATGGGGCTCGGGATTTAGCTCAAGTGATAGACTGCTTGCCTAGCAAGCGTTAGGCCCTGAGTTCAACTCTCCCAGCAACCCCTCCAAAAATTTAGGAGTTTGGGACCATCTATTTGCTACAACCTACCTCATCTGTGTTTTTATTTTCTGTGGTTTCAGTTATTCACAGTCAACAACAATCTGAAAATATTAAATAGAAATTCCAGAAATAAACAACCCCTAAGTTTCAAATCAAATGCAATTCTGGTCCTGTAATAAAATTGCACCCAGGTGGGAATCATCCATTTGTCCAGTGGCTCCACCATGTATACTTTACTGTGGTGGACTGATACGGTCAACTTGCGCAGGAACGCCCAGGTGGACCGAGTTGGTGCGGTTCTGGGCATACAAGATCCACCTGAGGATTGCTACCCACACAACATAAAGGAGAACAGGAGCAGGAGACGATTGTCGGCTGTTTCCCAGGAGAAGCTCTGCTGTGGCTGGTTCTCCTGAAGGGGACTCGGCTGTTCTTGTTGCATGAGGAGTTCGGGGCCTTGCTGTCAACAAGGATGGCTGCTGCTCGCTTCAGGTGAGCTCTGGTCTTCATCTCCACTGTGAGCATTGTATCCTGGGTCCAGTATAGATTTCTTCAGCCTTTCGGTGTAGACAGGATGTACACGGGACACTGCTGTGGGCTCCCAGCCCTGGATTGGATCTTTTGGGTCTCTAGTGCATAGACAGACATTCTGCACTCTTCCTGCATTTGGCTTGTGTGTGTGAATGTTGGAACGTGTAAATGTCCTGTATTCAATGTGCCCTCTTGCAAAGCGCTGACTCTGGAAAGGTGCCTAATACAGTGACCTCCCCGCTGGTCACTCTGAGCAGCCCCGTTACCTGTGTGATTGCTGCAGTAGCGCGGAGCTTGTGATCCAGCAGCCCTTATTTTACTCAATGGCCCTGAAGCACAGGGTAATAGAGATGCTGTTACTCAGATACCTCGAGGAGAAACCTTCACGTCCTTTAAGTAAAAAGGTGCAAGTTTGCTGGGTGTGGTGGTGGATGCCCACAATCTCAGCACTTGGGAGGCTGAGGCAGGAGGATCAGTGGGAGTTTGAGGCCAACCTAGACTACATAGTGGGTTCAAGGCCAGCCTGAACTATGTTCTGAGACCTTTCACACCGAGCTCCATCCAAGCCTTTTTTTATTTTGAGACAGAGCCTTGCAAAGTTGCCCAAGCTGGGCTTGAACTTGTGATCATCCTGCTTCAGCCTCCCAGAGTGCTGGCACTACAGATCGGTGCCACCACGCTCTGCTGAGACCCTGCTTTGCCATACAAGGAGTATCAAAGTGCAAGGCCCTGTTCTCAGGCTGCCGTACCCAGGAGGCCAGACAAACCCAAGCCAGCCTGTCTTGGCAAGCTCCGCCGGCCGCTCTGTCCCTGCAGCGCCCCCACCTGCCATCCCGGAGGCCTACAGAAGGCGCAACATGCCCAGGCTCCCATGGGCCCGGATGCCCACACCAGGCATGGCTACCAGACGGTGCCAGGCCACTCACATGATGCCTACTTCCCAGATGAGAAGGGCAAGCCTGGAGTCAACAGACTGCCTGTCCAGGACCCCAGCAGGCAAGGGACCTGGTGGGATTTGTCCCTGACTGCTTCCCTTGTCCCCTTTCCTGTCCCCCACCCCTAGCACCTTTGGAACAGAGACTCCTTCAGGCCCCATCAGTGAGGTTTCAGGACAGCCTGGGCCTGCCCTGGGTGCAGGCTGACTGACAGAAGCAGAGCTGACACTTAATTTCTACCTTGAGGATGAAGACTCGGCTGTTGCCAGAGGAAAACCGAAACCAGCCATGAATAATTTCCGCATTTTCAACAAAAACACCAATGAAATGAAAGTCTGAATAAACACCACTCAGCCCAGCCAGCCGTGAAGGGGAAAAGAGAAGGCGAGACCATTGGAGCCCGGCTCCTGTGGGTGGAGACACAGGCCCAGCTCCTGGCTCTGTGGGCTTGGGGCTGGGGCTGCCTGTGCTGGCTGAGGGTGGGGGTCCCCTTGCCTGGCCTCGAGGAAGCTTCCTCCCCTGCATCAGGCCCAGGATTTGACAGTGGGTCAGGTGGGGCTTGGTAGGAGGCCTCCAGGCCTCAGCCTGAGCTGTTCTTTCAGGCTAGAATACCCTGCTGTGCTTTTACAGCCTAGTAAACTCCTATTCATCCTTGAAAACCCTACTAAGATGATGTCACTTCATTCGTTCATTGAATGGATGTTCACTGAGGCCTCCTGAGCTCGGTACTGGGGTAGAATCAGGATCTAAAGCAGATTCCACAGCCTGTAAGGAGTTTATTTTGAGGTGATCCTAGGAGGACAGGTGACCCAGTGAAGGAGGCGTGGCCACCATAGTCTATGGACATGGGAGCCACTGCGCTGGGGACCCTCAAGGCCCTGCAAGCCAGGGCTGGGCTGTGGGCTGTTTCTCCAGCTTCACCACCCTTAGCAGGAGGGCTGTGGGGTATGGTAGCCCTAACACCTCACAGTTTTTGCCTGGCCTGCCCTGATAGGTCACAGTAGCTTCTGACTGGAGGCCCCGGGGAGATGACAAGGGGTAATTGTACTGCAAGAATCAGCACAGGCTACCAATGTGTTCCCATATCACAAGTCTTAGCCCTTAAGCCAGGTGTGGTAGTTCCTACTTGTTATTCCAGGACTCTGGGAGGCTGAGCCAGGAGGATCACAATTTAGTGATTTAGTGAAACCCTGTCTCAAAATTAAAAAATAAATAAATAAAAGGCTCAAAATAAAGCTCAGTGTGAAGGTCCTGGATTTAAACTTCAGTACTGGGTGAAAAAGACTCAGTCTCTTATTCTACAATCTGAGGGACCCTACTTCTAAGGAACTTTGCATTATGTCCTGGCCTTGGGGCAGGACAGAGGGGCAGGGTCTCTGGTGGGTGTTGTGGGTTAGGTTGTGGGCCCTGAAAAGGAAAGTCAGACTGCAGTCTGAGCCCCTGGAACCTCAAAATGAGAAGAGAAAAACAAACAAAAAAAAAAAAAAAAAAAAGAGAAGAGAAGCCAGGTGTGGTGGTACAGGCCGCAGAGTCCCAGCTAGATCTGGGGAAGGAGGCTAGTTCAGCCCTGTTCTCCAGACAGGCAAACCAAGGCAATGACTTTGCCAGCCTATACCAAGTAGGTGGCAGAAGCAGGACTTGCCCCATATGCCCACCGTCCATGCTGCCCCTTCCTGGCAGATTTGGTTGGCACCTGGCATCAGCAGGCACAGCCTGGCTGGAGAACACAGCGCTGAGCTCTGGACCCACGTCAGCTACTCACTGTTGGCTGGGACCCCAGAGCCTGGAGGCCTCAGACAGTCGAACCTCTTCCTGGTGGCTCAGGGTGCCACACGCAGGTAGCAAACAAGACTGAGGCTGCTTGTCCCCGCTTCTGACCTTGCTTTGGAAGTAAGTGTCACCCTCATTGCGTTTGAAGGGAACAGGATGGGGGTGGACCGAACAGAGGCCATCTGGATGCCAGCAGGTGGCCCACGCAGGTGTTCTACTTTGGTCAGCAGTGTGTTAAAAATAGTGCCGAGGGCTAGGGGTGCCCCTTAGACTATAGCACTTGTCTGGCATGCTGGAGGTTCTGGATTAGATCCCTGGCACTGAAAAAACAAAGTGGGGGAGGGGCAAAGAATTTGCATAGAGAATTCTCTAGGAAGATATGCAAATGTCCAATCGGCATATGAAAGGGTGCTCCACACCACTAACCATTAGGGAAATACAAATCCAAAAGGGTTCCTATCAAAAAAAAAGACCCAGACAATAGGCCAGGTGTGAGGGCACGTGTCTGTGACCCCAGCACTCTGGGAGGCTGAGGCAGGAGTGTTGCAAGTTCCAGCCCAGTCTGGGAAACTTAATGAGACCCTGTCTCAAAATAAAAAATGAAAAAGAGCTGGGAAGGTAGCTCAGTGTGAACCTCTGGGTTCGATCCCTAGTACCACCACAATGAAACCAAACCAAATAAAAAAAATGAGTGTTGGTAAAGATATGAAGAAATGGGAATGCCTCAAGTGCTGCAGGTGGGGCTGCGCCACAGTGCAGCTGCTGTGGGAAACAGGACAGCTGTCCCTCAAAACAGTAAACTGCACTGTCACAGGACCTTCAGTTCCCATCTGGGTACAGACCCGAAACAGTGAGAGTCAGGACCCATGACACACGCAAAGAGGGTGGTGGACTCTGTGCCCCAAATTTCAGGTGCTGGAAACTCAACACCCAAAAGGATGAGTGGCATGTGGAGGCTGGGTCTTTGGGGGTGACTGGGTCCCAACACAGAGGAACAGGTCGATGATTCCCGGGTCACTGGGGGAGTGGCTTGTCATGCCAGCAAGCTCTGTGATGCCCCAGCCTGCAGGACTCTGAAGCACTATAAGGCTGTATTCTCTGGAAATCACCTGGTCTGTGGGAATCAGTTATAGCCACAGAAAACAGACGGAGGTACTAAGTGTCCTTGGACAGCTGAATGGATAAAGAAAACAGCATATCCAGCCAAGAGACTATTACACAGCTCTGCGAACGAAGGCCATTGACATCTGCTCCAACATGGATGGACTCTGAGGACACGATGCTGAGGGAAAGAAGCTGGCCTTGTGGATGGTAGATAGCATCTCCTTCCTGTCTTCGCATTCTCTCCTCCCTGTATGTATCTGTCCATCTCCAACTTCCCCCTTCTCAATGTATTTATTTATCTGAACCCAGGGACTTTGCACTTAGCTGCATCCCCAGGCCTTTTTATTTTTTATTTTCTTCCCTTTTTCCCAGTCCTTTTTAAATTTTCTATTTTGAGACAGGGTCTCACTAAGTCACTAAATTGCCTAGGATGGGCTCAAACGTGTGACCGTCCTGCCTCAGCCTCCAGAATGCTATCACAGGGCTGCAAGACCACACCCAGGTTTTTTTTTTTTGTTTTTTTTTTTAGTACTGAAGTTTGAATCCAGGGCCTCACCCATGCTAGGCAAGCACTCTATCACTAAACTACAGCCCAGTACCCCTTTTTATAAGAACACCAATCATATTGGAATCAGGCCCACCCTGCGCCCTGCTCATCTCAAGGTATTATATGGCAATGACCTTATTTCCACTTTTTTCTTTTTCTGGTGCTGGGGATCGAACTCAGAGCCTTGTGCTTGCAAGGCAGGCACTCTAACCAGTGAGCTAAATCCCCAGCCCACAATGACCTTATTTCCAAATAAGGTCACATTTTGAGGAATTGGGACTTAGGATGGGAACGTACATATTTTAGGATATTTTAGGGGGACACCAAGCCATAACAGATGGCTTCCCAGAGGAGAGAGCTGGGCCAGGAGATCAGGGCGGGGTGGGGCGCCAGGTGACAACCCTGACATCTTCAGCAAGGAACGGAGGGTGCAGGTCTTTCTGGGGAAGCAGCTCTGGAAGGTTCCCTGAGTTCCCCGGGGCCACTAAGGCTGGGTGTGGGCTGCATGTGTACAGGCGCGCTCAGGAGCGGGGGGTCTCCCGCCTCCTGCCTTCTCCTCTCGGTAAAGATAGAACAAGACTTAAAGATAAAGCACAGGGAAGCTGGGAGGGGCCCCAATCAGGTTTGATCTTTGTGGGCTTGTTTTTGACTTTGTGCTGACTGTAGATTGACGTGGGGGTGGGCACAGGCTGGAGGCGGAGGGGAGAGAGAAGCTTTCAAAGGTGCAACCATGGAAAATGTTTTTATTTTCTACTTGAAAGAAAATGCCAAAGAAGGATAAAAAGCAAGGGGGAAAAAGGGAGGGAGGTGAAGAGTGAAATAGCGTGTGTGCGTGTGAGAGGAGAGAGAGAGAAAGAGACAGAGAGAGAGAGAGAGAGAGAGAGAGAGAGGGAGGGAGAGAGGGAGGGAGGAAACCTGGGAGCCTGGTGGCCCAGGAGCCCTCGGCAGGGTCAGATCCTGCCACCTGCAGGTCACACAGGAGGGGGCTGTGCAGAGCTGTCTGGCCTGCTTGCTGCCACTCTGGGCAGCCTCAGGGGACCCCCCCCCATCATACTGGGGACTAAATCCAGGTCTTTGCGCTTAGCTACCTCCCCAGCCCCCTTCTTTGTTTTGAAATGGAATGTTGCCCAGGCTGGATTTGAACCTGTGATCCTCCTGTCTCAGCCTCCCAGAGGGCTGGAATTAGTGTGTGTTGGCCACTGTGCCCAGCTCAGGGACCCTTTGGTGAGTCACAAACTCCACACAGCTCGTGTGTAGAGGCATTAGAGAGTGTAGTTCCAGGAACACCCCTAGACTGGGTGTGGGTGTGAGAAATCAGAAAGCCTGAGGGAGATGGGAAATGTGATCTTCTAGGTGTGCAGGAAGCCGCAGGCAGAAGCTTCTGCCCTGCGGCCACTACCTTCCTGAACTCTGCTGGAATGCAGCCTGACCTCAACCTAACCTTACTGCCCTAGGCCAAACCACTGACCTTTGAACCCCCCAGGTTAGGGGAGGAGAAAGTCCCCAGAAAACCACAGGGAAGACTGGCAGAAGGACTAAAACTGGGGTGGTGAGCTGTGTTAGTGTGGATGGGTTATTTACATTTTTATTTGGTGGTACTGGGATTGAACCCAGGGCCTTAGTGCTGAGCTTCATCTCCAGCTCATTTTTTTTTTTTTTTTGGTGCTGGGAATCAAACTCAGGGCTTTGTGCTTGTGAGGCAAGTGCTCTACCATTGAGCTAAATCTCCAGCCCCCCCAGCTCATTTTTAAAATTTTGAGACAGGGCCTTGCTAAACTGTCCAGGCTGGGCTCAGATTTATTTTTGTTTTAGTTTTTGGTACTGGGGATCGAACTCAGGGCCTTGTGCTTGCTAGGCAAGCACTCTAACCACTGAGCTAAATTCCCAGCCCTAGGCTCAAATTTATAACCCTCCTGCCTCAGCCTCCCAACTGCTGGGATTACAGGTGTGTACCACAACACCTGGCATCATTTACCTCTTTTAAGGGGTGCAGCTCAGTGGTAGCCTGCATGCTTAGTATGTATGAGGCCCTTGGTTTCATTCCCAGCACTGTGGAAAGAAAAACGAAACAGAAAGACCCAACATCAACAAAAAAGGGCCTGCTGGGGCTCCACTGCTCCCCAGTACCCTGCCAGGAGTGGTCAGCTGTGTTTCCCTCCACTTCCTTACCTCTGTGAGACTGTAACTTTTCCTTCTGCCCTGAAGGTGTCTCAGCCACTGAATGGATAGAACGGTACCCAGGTCCCAGAGCTGTCTGGGCCTGCAGGGGCTTGTCACAGCGGGAGCACACAGAGTTCTCCGGCTGAGGAAGAGAAGGGTGGGAAGGCCAGGATGTGGAGGCACCAAGCGCGTGGGTCAGGGAGGTGGGAGGCCTGGAGGGCCTCTGGAGGCGGCCGGCAGAGGAATGCGCTCCAGAGCTCCGTTGCACTGGCCTGCCAGGAGTGTGCAAGGCCCCAGACAAAGCTGGGGGAGGCTTCAGAGACCCAGCAGCTCCCTCCTGGGGCACCGGCTCCCCACCTAGGTGCAGTGCCCCTCCCCAAAAGCACGTGCTGCCAAGCCTCCATTAGTCACCCCAGCACTGACATCCATAAATCCCATTAGTCACACCCCGCACAAATTCGCAGCAGAACACTCCCTGTCACACCCAGACAAAGACCGAGGCCCCCAGAGAGGCCGCGGCCGTCCGGGGCTGGGTCCCCAGGCCCTAGCACAGAGTGGCTGTGCAGGCTTTGAGCGGTCAGCCTTTCCCAAGCAGTTCCCAGCATCGCAAAGCCCCCACAACTGGGCTCCAGGGTCCCCAAATAACCACAGTACCCCAACCACCTCCCTTCCCTCTGGGTAAGCGCACCGTAACAAACACCCACGAACGCCCTTGGCCCACTCCTCTTCCGCCTCGCCCGGGTGTGGCGGAGCGGGCTGACATTGGCCCCTCCCCCACGCCTGTCCTCGGACGGGTCTAGCAGGCCGGAAGTATTCCCCAAGGTCACCAGAGCGCTTCAGCTGGCGCGGCCCCGGGAACTGATTTATTGGCGGTTTATTTGGAGAAACGCTATCGCTCTCAGATTCCGGGGAAAAAGCGCTCGCGGTGGACTTTAACCTTGGGCTGAGACCGCAGCGCTTTGTTTTCTGAGCCGCTTCCTGGGCTGGGGCCTCATTGGGGCGGCTCGCTGGAATGTGGCTGGGCAGCCTCTGCGCTCCGGGCGTCGCCGGGGCCAGAGCACAAATTCCTGCGCGCCCGGCCACCGGAAGCCCTCGGCCCCTCCAACTGTGCTTCTAGAAATTTGAAGAGGGAGCTGGAGCTCCTTGGGCGAGGACGACCTCGGAGCTCCGTTTCCAAAAAGCCCCTGCACCCGGCCTCCTCTGTCACCCGCCGCTTGGGGTTGTGTCATTGGCCCCATGTGAGGTTTTAGGGAGGCACCCACGAACGGGTGAATGTCACCCCCTCCGAAACTGTCCCCCCACCAGGGTCCCAAGGCCCCTTTCGTGGTGGTTGGTTCCCTCGAGCGCTCCACTTACTCGGCTGATGTGGGGACCAGCAGAGAGGTTTGCGCGCCACTCTAGCAAGAGGACAGAGAATGCCTGTAACATTAGTTGTTCTTATTGCAAATCTCCCAACAACCTTCTCCCGACTGTTAGAGCAAAAGGACCGCCGCCCTCACCAGCCTGCAATCTTTGAGCAACCGATTCCTGTTTTCCCAGTGGTTTAGTTATTTGCGCTGGGGATGGCGCGGTGCCGGCAAAGAAGGGTCGCCAAGGCCGGACCCCGAAACAAGTGCAGAGGGCTCCCAGGGCGCCGGACTAAGGCAGGGTCCGTGGAGGTGACCTGCTGAGAAGCCACCGTTCTGACACTGGCGTCGCCCCTCGGTGGCTCGGATAGCTGCGCACCCATTCACGCCTCAGCAGGCCTTCCTGGGAGGAAGCGCCCGGCCGGTGCGCGCCCCTACCCCAGGAGGTGATCGGTGAGGCCCGGGCCGCCTCGGGGTCCGGCACTCGCAGGGATGGCTCGTGGTGGAACCGAGTGGGCGAGGCGACTCCCTCTCCTGGCGGTTCCTGGCTTGATTCCCTGTGCAGTGACCAGGAGAGCAGGGCGCCGGGCAGGCCAGGGACGCGAGACCAGGCTGGAACACCCGCGAGTGAGCAGCGGAAGGAGGGCCGGCGCGGAGATTTATGGCTGGCCGCGGCCGGCCCCCTGCGCACTGAGCGCCTCTCCGTCCTCTCCGAGCCAAACAGTGGAGTGGAAGATGCGACCCGGGCCGGAGGAAGAGACCAGGGTCGGAGGCGGGGCCGAGAGGAGTCGGAATCTGCCGCGGCCCGGCGCGGCGCAACGGCCCGGGCTTTGCTCGCCTTGCGCCAGGGTCCTGGTGGCGTGCGCGGCGCTGCGTCCCCGGCCTTCCTGGTGAGTCCGCGTGGCTCTCAGCTGGCCTGGCGGAACTACAGCCTGGCTGACTGAGCCGCAGCTGGGCCAGTTGCACCGAGGGAAGGCTGTCCTGGGCGCGGCCTCTCCGGGTTTTAGCGGCGCCCGGGCCGGGAGCTCCCTGGCTGCCCGACCTAGGACCAACGGAAGCGCCCAGGGGAGCTGGCCGTCCTCCGCAGCCCCTTCACTACCATAGGCGCTGGTGTAGTTCGGGGGCGCCGGTCTTTTCCCAGTCCCGGGGAAAGGCAACTCGGGGCAACCGATGGGGTGACTTGGATGTCCACACCTAAGAATGCTGGCTGTCCCCCTCCCCCTGCTGTGGAAACGGGGTGGCGGGAGAGGACGTATCCACGCGGCCAGCAACACCAGGGTTCTGGAAGGGCCTGGTTCGACCTTGCCTTGGGCAGGACCGAGGCAGGACCGGGCTCCGGGGGCCGGACCTGCCCGCGCTCGCCAGGCGCAGCGCCGAGAAAGGCGCGGCAGGGGACACAGCCCGGGCTCAAGGTTGGCCCGTCCTGTGGTTCTACAATAAAGGAGGAGAATTTTGTCCGTCAGAACGTGTCTTGAGAGCCGACGCCGGGGCACACACAAAAGGTCCCGACTCAGGCTACTCGGGCCGGCCGTGGACGAGCGCGCTGGGCCAGGTGAAGGCCAGCCGGGGTGGGCTCTCCGGGAATTGCGGCTTGGGACTGCGCGGAGGTCCCCCTCCCCCGGCTGATTTTCCGCCCAGTCAGTACAAAACACACACCCACACACCCACTGCGTCAACACGGTTTTTGGCCACGGATCCCGCCGGGTAAACAAGCACAAGGGGGTGGAGGGGGTGGGGCGCGGAAGATGGCGGCTGGCTGTGTGCGGTGGCCACCCGCTCCGCACACCGCGCGCAGCTCCCTTCTCACGGTTCAGAGCGTCTGGCCACGGCACAGAGCGCGTTCTCCCAGACCCCGAGGGCGGGCTGGGGCTGCCCAGAAGCCCCCCGTGATAGCGAGGTTTTTCCAAGGAGTTGTGACCGGAGTCTCCGCTCCTCTTGGGATCCATCCCACGCCCCAAGATGGCTCCCGGCCTCTGTTTACGCTGCCACTGCGGGGCACTAGGGCGTGCGGCCCGGGAGGGGCAAAGACCGGGGCGCGTACCGAGCAGCCCCGCGCGCGCCGCAGCCCCCGAAGGAGCAGCGCGAGCAGGCTCTGTCCCGCGCGCCCCATCTCTTCGCTGGGAGCTTGGTGTCGCCGCGTCTCCAGGCCCCACGCCCGGTGGCAGCTGGAAGGGCGCACGCATTCCGGCAGGGAGGGGGCCTCATCTGCCCCGAACCGCGGCCCTGATGAAATGCCGGCTTGGTTTGCCGCGCCGAAGAGGCGCACACTTGAAAAATGCAAACGCCATTGGCAAATCCAGGGCAAACAGGCAGAATTTTTATTAGCATCTAAATGATTTATGGCACACATAATACCCCGCCGTCACAATTACGGCGTCTTGGAGCATCCTGGGGTGAAAACATTAAACATTTATAAAAATAGGCCTTTGTTTTTCCCATCCCGCAAGCTTTTTGTATTATTTCCCCACCCCGACTCTCTCGCGTTACGTATTTTTCTTTCCTTGAGCTATATTAAAATAAAAACATTCCAGATCCCAGGCGGGATAAGAGGGTGGGAGATCAAGGTCTGCAGTAATGGAGGGTGGAGGAAGTGTTGGGGACTCGGAGGGTTTGCTGGGAACCCACAAAGGCCTCTGGATAGGATTGTAGGGCGCGTGGCGCCCCAACCCCTTAGCCTGCGTTGGCTTTAGCGGCCCCGCGCAGCCCCACACTGCATTTTCCTTCTGCGGCCACCCCCTCCCCTAAGGCACACAGACACAATACCTCCTTTTTCTAACCCCCCTCTCCTCTCCGTCTTTGCTCCTGGTCGTCCCGGGGCTGCACCGGGTGCCTCCCGCCGCCCTGGCCTCCA
Source organism: Hystrix cristata (assembly GCA_004026905.1). Classification (NCBI taxonomy): domain Eukaryota; kingdom Metazoa; phylum Chordata; class Mammalia; order Rodentia; family Hystricidae; genus Hystrix; species Hystrix cristata. The sequence continues at coordinate 94,318 of PVJO010001369.1, read as the reverse complement.
CTGAAAGCCGCGCGCCCAGCTCCAAGCGCGGTCACCGCTCTCGTTCCCCTCGGCTCGGGCTATTTTCGTTCCTTTCTCCTTCTCCCTCCTCCCCCCGCCGAGCTCTAGCTTCCGAAAGAGGGTAGCCTAGAAACCAACGCAGGAGGCTCCAGAAGGGCAACTTGAAACTGCCCTCCAGAGGCTGAACTTTTTTCCTCAAATTTATCCTGGAATTAAATTAGACACCCCCAGTTCGCTTTCGAACCCTCCCCCCTCTTTTTTTTTTTTCTCTAAAAGTAGAGAAAAGAAAATAGAACGAACGAGGCGCTAACTAGCTCATTTTTTCTTCCTCCAGAAAAGTTGCCTTAAGAATGGATTAAAAAAAAAATAGCAATGCGAAAACGCTGATTCCGCAGCACAGGGCGAAAGAGCAGGCTTCTCTTAATTAAAAACCTGTCACCACGGTTGCTCTCTGAGGCAGGATCGGCAAGGATTTCTGCCCCTCCAAAGCTTTTCTTCGAGGGTAGGTAATGCCCAACCGAGCTCGGGAGCCTGTGGGGCTGCGGAGAGGGTGCGGGGCTCCTACGAGCGTCCCTCCGGCGGGGTCCGCATTTCCAGCGCCCCCAGACAGGTAGGTCTGCCGCGGGCAGCTCCCGGCGAACTCAACCCAGAACGGATTTTGCTGAAAGCGCAAAATAAAAGTACAAAGTCTGGGGATTGTGGCTCCCCTCCCCCTCCGGCCGCTGTGGCCAGCCAAGCACTTTTGGGTTTGGCTGCTGCTTCCTCTGAGCTCAACAATTTTTTTTTCCCGGTCTCGCCCTCCCTGGAGGGGGCGCGGCGGATGGAAGGCGAGAGAGGTCCCCAGCCACGAGGTTTTTAATATTACACTTTAATAGGTTTCAGAAGGCCCCGTCGAGAAATGCTAATAGGCTGAAATGTCAGAATCGAGAGGGATTCAGCTCGCGCTCAGCCGATCTAATCCTTTTTTCGGCTCTGATTTTTTTTGGGGGGGGGAGGCGAGGAAGCGCCCACGCCAAGAGGGCTTTGGGGAGCGGCGCGCTGTGCGAAGCGCCGCAGCCCGAGCCAGAGCGAAGGTGGGGGGGGCTGGGCCCGCGTTTCTATAGGAACCCCTTTTAGAAGATTAGACTCACCCGCTGCCCGCCGCCAAGGCCTCTCCAAAATATTAATCAGTAACCATCTGACGCCGCGTTTCAGGGAGGGACCCAAGGCCCGGGCAAGGAAAACGGCCTTCTCGCCTGCCCATCCCACCCGAAGGCGCTGCTGGGGGAAGGGGGAATGAATCGCCGCTTTGTTTTAAAAGGAAAAAAAATGAAAAAGAAAAAAAGCACCCCTTGTCTATTTTGGCATCTCCCCCGTGCGTTCGGGAGGCGCACCCCAAGGGAGGTGGCGGGCAGGAGCGCGGGCGCAGGGTGCAGCCCGCCGGGCCCCAAGCCCTTCCCGTTCCCGGCTCGCTCGGCTTGTCACCTCCTCCAGCGAGCAGGAAGCTGACAGGCGGCCCATTAAACCGCGCCTTGCAAAGCCTTGGATTGCGGCGACAACCATCTTCCTCTATTTTGATCACTCAGCCCAGACGCTGGAGGAGGAAGGGGGGAGGAAAAGGGAGGAGAAGGAGAAGGGGGGGCCCCGAGCTGGTAGAGGGGGAGGGCTGCCTAGAAACGGTCCGGAAAAATTCTCACCACCAGTTTTGATCATTCAGCCCCGCCGAGGGGAGCCTGGAAACTGCTGGAGCCCCGAGGTCCGTAATTGGTTTTATAGGAATGGCTGAGGGCCAAGGTGTTTACATGCGCGTGATGGGCGGCGCGCGCGGCCAATGCGCAGCGGTCGGGGGCCGGCCCTGGGGGGGGCGGGCGCCCGGGAACAATGCGTGTTTCTTAGCCTGCGAGTGCTCCCCTCCCCCAGCCCCCTTCTCGCCCCCCTCTTTTTTTTTTTTTTTTTTTTGATCCAGCGAGAGGAACTTGAAAGGGGGGTTGTGTAATGTACCTTTTCCAATCCCGGGCTGTATATGGAGATTTGGGATTCTTTAAACCGGCGCTACCTGGATTTTATTAAAAAGCGGGGAGCTCGGCGGGAGGAAAGCTGGCTTTTCCGGGGGCTGCGGGAGCCGGGCCGCGGGAGGGCGGAGGAGTTGGCGCGCCGAGCGCTCGGCCCGGGGAGCGGTTTTCTACCAAAAAAAGGAAAGGCGGGCAAAAAGTGTGAAGCGGCTGCGGGTGGCGGAGGGGAGCGGCGGCCGCGGGATGGCGGGCAGCACGGGCGCCTAGCCACACCGGGAGCTGGGGCCGCCGCCGGAGTTGCTGTTGCCGGATCCCGGAGCCGGGAGCCCCGCCGCGCCAGGTACGCCGCCGGTCCGCCCGTCGGCCCCGCTGGGCGCGAGGGTCTCCAAACTTCTGCCGCTCGGCCCCCACCACCCCACCCCGCCTGCCCCTCGGGGTTCGCGGGGGGTCCCCGAAGCCGTCTGGCTCTCGAGAATCCACTCGGGGGCCAGGGACCGTGGGGAGAGGGTGCCCCGCCAGGGGTGGGGGCGCGCCACTCGAATCCCCAGCCCGCTCCAGCCTTCCCTGCCCGGCACGGTACGGCCGAGGGGCGTCGGTTCCCTGCTAGGTTCCCGACAGGCGGCAGGAGAGCCGGGGACGCCAAGACGTTTTCGATTATAGGCTGTTTTTAATTAAAAGCCGGAATTCAGCCATTTTAACTGCATTTAAGAGAGGGTGAAAAGTAGGGAGAACGCAGCGGAGCCCGCAGATGGCCAAGCCAGCTTTTCTGCCATTGCCCGGGGCTTGCGAGGGGGCTTCATCCCTACTTCCCTAAACTGGGGCGCCTGGATACACTCCGAGTCCCTGGCTTTTAAAAGAAAGCTGCCTCCAACGTTATTTTAAAAAAAAAATCTCGGGAAGCTCATCGCCTCCTTGACATGTATCCTCGGATGTGGCGACCTTAGATTTTTCCAAAGTAAACGCGGATCTGGTAACCAGAGCCTGATGCGAGGGAGGGAGGGAGGGAGAGGTGGTGTTTGTAACCCAAAACACGCTAAAATAGGCACCCTTAGCGAAGTTGAGGAGGGAGGCTGGAGGGGGAGGCCGGGGGGTCTGGGGCTGAAGGGGTCTGCAGCTGGGGGGCTGGGCAACGGAGTTGGGGTGCAGGGCGAGCAGCCGGGAGCTGGGTGTTTAGGCACGATCGGCGGCTCCCAGAGTTCCCCGGCCTCTGGGAATCAAGAATCTGAGCTGCCTCGGGAGAGCCGAGGGAGAGCCAGGGAAGCGTGGGTTCCGAGACCCGCTTCTTCCCCCACGGGAGTCGGCAAAAGACGAAACCTTTTAAAGAAACACCTTGAAACTGGAACTACAGGGTGATTTACCCATACGCTGGGGAGGAGCCCGGGCCCGGCCCGCGTTACAAGGTTTCCTTTGTAGGTTATTTTTGGGAGATGGGGGGGCTAGGGTAAGAAATTCCGGAGTCCCTTCCTTCCCCTCTGACGCCCCCCAAGTCTCCCGCGCCGGGCGGCTCGTCCTCCGGCGGCAGCATTCCCAGGCCCGGGCGTTGGAAAATGAAACCAAAGCCGATTTTGAAGGATTCTTTCCAGTCTGCAGGAGAGAATGCCACGTCTGGGGTCTTGGGACTCAGACTGCGACTGTCGGTGGCTCGACAGGGGTGGCGGGAAGGGGCGGTGAGCCTCTTTAAAAATAATAAACCTGCTTTGCACCCTCCCCCCTCCCGAAACAACAAAAAGCTCCAAACCAAACACTACTTTGGTGGCTCCCAGGGCGAGCTCTGTCAAAATCAAACTCTGAAAAGGGAGGCAAGGGTCCCCAAAAAGGTTAAATATTAAACTTTCCGGATCAGATAGTGACAGTGTTTAGGAAGACATTTCGAGTCGTTCATGGAAAGGCTTCATAACATGTGACGCCCTGGAATAAAACACTCTTCTGAGGTTCGTATTTACGCTGTCCGGGCGCAGCCGGCTCCAGTGGGCCTTCCCTAGTTTTGCCAGGGCAGAGTCGGCTAGAGCCCTGCGCGCACCGGTTACTTTTCCTAGCCGGCTCTTGGGAGACTAGAGCCGCCAGGAGGAAAGAGCGTGGGTTTTAACTCTTCGGGGAAACAGGGCTACTCCCGATTTCATTTCTGGTCACCAGATCTACTGCTACCGACCCTGAAGGGCGAGGCTGCTTTCTGAAAATTTTTTTTCTTTTCTTCTTCTCCCCTTTTTCTTTTCTCCCCTGTCTTCTGTGGCCCGTCTTTTCCTCTCCCCGCCAAGACGCTGTGTGCGCCACCTCGCGCAGCTCCACCTGGTAGCCCGGAGGGCCTCCACCGCCCGCCGGCCGTGCGCCCGGGGCCTCGGGCGGGCCCGCCACCGAGCGCAAGCCGCGGCCATGCACGCCACGGAGCCCCCGCCACCCGAGGACTCTGGGACTACGTCGAGGCTGAACTTTTAGGTCCCACGGAGTGAGGCCCGCGGGCCGGGTGGGGGGCTGGCCGCGGCACTCCCGCGGAGGATGGATGGCCGAGACTTCGGGCCCCAGCGGTCCGTGCACGGCCCCCCGCCGCCGCTGCTGTCCGGCTTGGCCATGGACAGCCACCGCGTGGGCGCGGCCACTGCCGGACGCTTGCCCGCCTCCGGCTTGCCCGGCCCGCTGCCGCCCGGGAAGTACATGGCCGGCCTCAACCTACACCCGCACCCGGGTAAGTGCCCCGTCGCCCGCTTCTCCTGCCCTCCGGGGATCCCGGGGAGGGAGGCCCGGGAAGATCTACGTGGCTGAGGCTGGGCACCTTTTTACCCCGGTGGGTCTGCCGTGTGTGGCAAGACTCTGCTCCCAGGGCGGGGAAACCCTGAGTCTTGGGCAGAGGCCAGTCCTGAGGTCCCGATGGAGAGATGTGAGGCTGCGGTCCCCAGAGCGTCCAGACCCTCCCGAGGCTTAAGTGTCTGCCGAAGTCGGAGTCACCAAGGGGCGATTCCAATCCCAGGGCGAACCTGGGCTGGAGTTTGAAAATTCCGTCCGAGAAAAGAACAAGCCAGCCCCTACACACCCCAGGAGATACTCGCTCCCAGAGCTCAGATCATTTCCTTGCTTGGCAAATGCCCTGCCTGGCGCCCGTGGGCTTTGAGTTCTGTCCTCAGCTTCCCTTCCCTCACCGATCTGGGTCCTTTACGGTTCCCAAATACCCGGAGTTGCAAGACCCCGGGAAGACGGTGGCGATCCCATCTTTGGCACCTTGGCTTCTGGCCAGCCCTCGGAAACCCCTTTATCAGTAGGATTGTGGCCACCCCCCTCCCCCAGGGGACCCTTGTTCTCTGGTCGCAGCGAGGGCACGCGGTGTGGACCCTGAAACCGGGCCGCTGCCACGGCGATCCTGGGGGAAAGAGGCCATCCGGAGAGCGGATAAGCCAGGCGCGGCGGCGGAGGGGACATCAGGGGTGTGTGTGGGGGGCGACACCCATCGCGGGGCGGGGGAACTGCGTCCGAGGAGGCCCGGCGGCCTCCGCCATTTCCCGCGATGGCTGCCCGGGCTCAGTGGGAGCGCACGGGAGGGCGCTGCGGCGGGAGTGGGGACGTGGGACCGGCTGCTCTGCCCCGTGGCCGCCCCGGGGACACCAGTTTTCTCCGGGGCTGCTCTTGGCTTCTGCCCCCGGCGTTAAGGGGGAGAAACATCCTCTTCTTTTCTTTCCAACCGAAGTTTAGGAGTTTTGAGGTTTTCCGGGGTGCCCTCCGACGCTACCCTCGTCCTTGGGGTCTTGGGGGAAGAACACCCCAGGGGCCTGGAGTTGCCGCCCCCTCGGTTGTCCCCCTGATGCCTGCCAGGCCAGCCGGGCTGCGCTCACCAATTTTGTCTCTCTCTTTGATTTTTCTCCTGGAACTTTTCAGGAACCAGAGTCGCGGGGGCTCGGCGGGACAAAGGGCCTTTGTGAGGCGCCGGGCGGGGGAGGGGCGCTCGGAGTTCCCTGCCGGCGAGGCGCGAGAACCGGGTCGCTGCCCCCGGCCAGCGGGCGTCCCTTGGGAACCAGGGGCCGAGTTCCGACGAGGACCAGGGCTTTCTCCCAGCGAGCATGCCCCAGTCTCCCTCCTAGAACTTGGGGGCAAGGCTGGTGGGGGCCCACTTCTTGCGGCACCCCCCCACCCCCGCATTCCCGGGCCACAGGGTCCCTGGGTGCATTTGCACGAGCCGTTTGCGCTCTTTAACCTTACTTGCTCTGACCCGGGTTACTCGCTCCTGCCCGGGGCGGTGGCGGGGGCCCTGCATCCTGCAGTGGAACCCAGAGTGATTGTGGCTGGCTAGGCCTTCACCTGCAGCGCATTCCCGAACCTGATGGAGCTAAAGTGTCCCCAGGAGCGCAGCAAGGAGAGCCACTGAGCGGGGAGCGCTTCTACGTGCGCCCACCGTGGCAGAGCCCCCCAAACCTGGCCGCGACAGTCAGGCCGTATAGGGCCCGTTACTGGGGGATGGGGAGGTGGAAGATTGGATTTGCAGAGAGAGGCCAGTTGGAGGCGGCTAGGGCCATGGGTCCGGGCCGTCCGAGCTCCGAGCTGCCTGACTTTTGCGTGCTCTGTGCTGAGGTTGGAGAGGAAATGGCGGGAAGGCCAACCCTGCACCCTGAGCCGTGTTGGGCCACCAGGGAAGGAGAATGGGTTGTGGTGCTGCTTCTCGGGACTCCCCCCACCCCTGTTCATTGTAGCTGAGGCAGGGAGAGCAGGACCCCAGGCCTGTGCCTGGTGCCAGCCCGCTAATCGCTTTAGGTGGGAGTGGGGAGCTTCACCCCCAATCCCCCTTCACTGCTTGGGGCAGTGGATTAGAAATTCCTCAGTTGAGAACTTCGAACACCCTCTTTTCTTTGTGGGGTACACGTGGTAAATTTTCTTTTTCCTGCACCCGGTCCTCTCTCTTTGGCTGTCATCATTTTAGGTCTTGCCAGCGCTATCAGCCACATCTTACTTGTTTATTTTTTGTACAAAAAGCTGGGAGAAGCTGAGCGATTTGCCCGGGTCACACAGCCAGCCCATGAGTACGGGTGAGAGGGTGTTTCCCCTGGGCTGGTTCCCACGCAGAGGTTGGCAGAGGGGTGGCCTTGTGTCCAGCAGGCTGGGTGCGAAGGGACTGGTCTGGGAGAGCTCACGGCAGCAGGAGGCCTGGATGGCTAGGTGGGGTCTGTTGTGAATTGGGGGCTCCTGGAGGAGACAGGTTCGGACCTGTGGGTCTACCTAAGGGGTTTGATCTCTTTGTAGAAGAGGTGAAGTCGGGAATGAATGGGGTTTTTGAGTCGAAGCCAGGGTGGCTTTTCTCTTCCCTGTAACCTTGAGTATTGGTGTAATCTGAGCAGCAAATGCTCTCAGCCTAGTCAGTGCAGGGGACAGTAAGTGACAAGTACGTGGCAGGTTGGGCTCTCAGCTCCGGGGTTGAGAGGCCCTGCACCTAGTCCTCCGGCATTGCAATTAAAGAGCTATTAGCAAGAGTTTGTGCTTGGATATTTATTCTCCCTGCCCCCACACCCGGCTGAGGATCAGGATGGGGAGCCTTGCACTTTGACCTGGTGGGGGGGGTGGACAATAGGGTGTCGTGGGTCTTCTGCTGGACCCTTTAGCTGCAGCTCTGGAATCCAGCCTGTCAGCTTACTGGGGTTGATTTAGAAAGATTAATCAGCACTGGCTGGCGGGGTGATGGGATCTTGAAGATAAGGGAGTTTTGCCACGCTCTTCCTTTTCTGGTTAGAGGCAACAGGGCGGGCTGGGGAAGGTTCTGGAATCTGGAAGGCCCTCCACGGCCCCCCGGCTCTTGCTGCCTGCTGATGTCTTAGCTCCCAGGCCTGGTGCTTTCTTTCCTCACTTGCTCATTTACTTAGCAAATAGTTTCCAACGTGCCAGGCACGGCCAGGGACCCAGGACTGTGGGAGTGACCCAGACTGAAGTCTTTGCCCTCCTTGCAGCCCACATTTAGTGTGTGGAGCCAGGCAGTGAATACGCAGATCTGAGAAGGAAGTCATTCTGAATAGGGACACAGGCCATGCAGACAAGAAAGAGCCTGAGGTCTGGCCTGGCCCGAGGGTGAGGGCGGGGTCAGAGGGCCTGACCTCGGTGCTGCCTAGAGCGATCCTTTTTGTGTGTGAAGAGTGGAAAGTGCAGTGAGGCTGATAGGGAGGGTGACGGGCAGGAGCTGAGAGCTAGCTGCCGGGAGATGAGGTTAGAGATGGGGGAGGCAGATCCTGCCTGGCCCCGAGGGCCTATAATGAGGTCTTGGAATTTTAAACTGAGAAATGAAAGAGGAGGGACATTTTACAGAACTGGCCTGGGCTCAAAAACTGTCAGTGGTATGCAAGACAAAGGAATGCTGAATGTTGCTCTGGATGAGAAAAGACTTAAAAAACGTGACAGCTAAAAGCAGCATGCTGGCCACGGTGAGATTTTGGATCTGGGAAGAAGTTGCTCTGAAGGAGATCGTGGGGGCAATTGACAGAATTTGAATATGGACTGTAGATTAGCCGATAGCACCAAATCAATATTATGTTCCATGAAATTGATAGCTGCTGCGGATATATAAAAGCGGCCTTGTTTTTAGGGAATCCGAATGGCGAGGTGTTCAGGGAAGGGACACCGCACCCACCCCTGCCTCTTGGGAGCTGTTCAGGACCACAAAAAGGAACAGCTGTCATTTGCATATACATGTGTGTGCAGGAGACAAAGATAATGTCAGGTAACAGCGCGGCAAGAAAGCAATCCACAGTTGTTGGACCAGAGGCAGGTTAGATGGCAGTTCGTTGTACTGTTTCAAACTTTTCCCCAAATTTGAAGAGATTCCAAAATAAGCGTTTAAAGAAAAACTCAGCTGGTTGCTGGCCCAACACTAGTAGACAAGGAAAGAAGTGAGGTGCCTCGCCGGCGTTGGGGAGAGGCTGTTTGGGGGTGAGGGGGACCGGGAGGGTGAGGGGAGGTGGCAAGGCTTTGGGCCTTGGGCTGCCACTTAGGCGGAGTGGTGGGGGCCTGGCTGCCATCAGAGAGGGGAGGGAAGAACAGTTCTGGGAAGGGAGAGGATGGGATGTTCTTGTGTCAGATGTGGCCGTTTGGGGTGCTGTTTGTGGACTCATGCGGTCTGACCTGATTTTATTCCCACCCTGACTTCCGCCCAGACTCTAGCTGGGCTTTGAAGAGACCAGCTGGAGCTGTTCTTTGCTGAGGTCCCAGACCTCCCCGGAGCCTCCCTGAGCCCTGGCCAGTGGTAAGTCAAGGCCAGGGTCCTTTTATTTATTTACTTATTTCTTACTTTTAATTTTTCTAGCTTTTTGCAGTACTGGGGATGGAACCCAGGACCTTTATACTGAACTATATCCCCAACCCTTTTCAATTTCAGATAAGAGCTTGTTAAGTGGCTAAATTGCCCAGACTGGGCTTCAGTTTTCCATCCTCCTGTCTCAGCCTCCCACAGTGCTGGGATTATAAACGTGTACCACTGTGCCCAGCTCTTTCATTTATTTTCCTGTGGTACTGGGGACGGAGCCCAGGGCTTTGCTCATGCTAAGCAAGTATTCTATTATGGAGCTACATCTCCAGTCCCAGGGCCAGGGTCTACCACACCCACCACCCGAAGAGGCCTTGACATCTCAATGTGGAAAAAGTTGAGCCTGTCACGTGGCAACCACCAAAGCTCCTTGTGACCTGTCCCAGCCCGCAAACATATCCATCATTGCGTCTGAAGGACCTCAGGAGCAAGAGACAAGAGACAGACCCGACCGTAGATCAGAAAAAAACAGTAGCAAAATGACAAAATACTTCCCAACCCAGCTCACACCCCTCACTAACAGTTGTCCACATTGCTGGGCTGAGAATTCTAACCTGCAGCCCCCCAGATAAAAATCTGCCCTGTCTGGAGTCTGGCTAGCCAGAGCCTAAGGTTCAGACCTTGCTCACACACTGGGCGTATGTTGACTCTTAAGCCTCAGTTTGCTCAACTCTAAAGAGGGTCCATTCCTAGTACTGGATTTGTTTGGTTGTGAGGTTTGAGCCAGCAAAGCTCAAACCAGGTGCCTAACCAGGTGGGGCCCTCCAAAAAAATTACAGCAAAAGTGATGGCTATAATCACGGTGCTCATTAGCAGATGACTCACAGATCCCTCAGGCTAGTCCAGACCTCTCCCAGGGCCTCTGGAATTTCATACTCACTCCCCCTGGCTGGAGCACAATCCTCACACTCCAGGATCCCAACCTGAGCTGGGTGTGGTGTGCACACCTGTGATCCCAGCGCTCTGGGAGGCCGAGGAAGGAGGATCACAGATTGGAGTCCAATCTGGGCAATTTAGCGAGACCTTGACTCGTTTTTATTTTGTTCTTCTCTTTTTTTGTATCATAAGTAGATGTAAATACTTCAATTTTGATTCACTGAGCTTTTACAAAGTGAACATACCACCCCTGTAATCACAGTGAGCTTATATAGCTCCTTTCCAGCCCCCTGAGTCTCCCCCAACTCCCTCCCCATCACCTCTGGCCCATCCCAAGGTCATTTTTTTTTTTTTTTTTGAGACACGGTCTCACTATGTAGTTCAGGCTGGCTTTAAATTAAATTTACTGTGCAGCTCCGGCTGGGCTTGAACCCACAATGATCCTCCAGCCTCAGGCTCCCAAGTGCTGGGATTACAGACATGCACCACCGTGCCCGGCCCACTCGACATTTTGTTTGTGAAATGTGTCGGCGTGGCAGTGTGTAACGGCTGTCCGTGGTGATTTCTTGTCACTGCGCGAGCGCGGGACCCTGGATATGCTCTCTTGCCGATATGCTCTAGGTGCTTTCTGGGACTCGCTGTGGTGGACGCTGCTATGAACATGCCTTGTGGGCACAGATGAGCACTTTTCTTTGGGTCGATACATAGGTAGGAGTGGGTTTGTGGGGACAGGGGCCACATCGGGGCAGCTCCAGCAGTTGTGGCTTCTCCAAGGGCTGTGTCCTGTTAGGTCAGCAGCCCGCTCTGAATTGGGGGGGCTCCGTGTGCTTGTCAACACGATGTAGTGTCAGTTTCTTTACATCCTGTCTATGCTGGTGGGCGTACATTAGCATCTTGTGTGTGCCTTTTTTTGGGGGAGGTGCAGTTATGTGTGCATTGAAATTTTTTTCCTTTTTTTTTTTTTGATACAGTCTTACTATGTAGTTCAGGCTGGCTTTGTACTCACTGTATAGGCTGGCGGGCTGGCCTCAGACTTGCAGCGATCCTCCTGCTTCAGCCTCAATGCTGGGATTACAGGTGTGCGCCACCACACTGACCATGATATTTATTTTTTCAAGTTTTCCTGAGGAATATTTAGCATGCAGTAAAGTTATTCATTGGAAGTGTACAGTTCTGCTTTGTGTTCAGTATTCCTTTTTTGGTTTTGTCTTTTGAGATTGGGTTTTGTTTTGGTTTTTTTGAATTTTTTTTGAGGCAAGGTCTTGCCCTGTGTGTGTGTGTGTATGTGTGTGTGTGCATGCACACGCGCGCACGCTTGCTTTTTGCTTTTGAGACAGGGTCTTACTATGCATTTCAAGCCTTAAATTCACTGTGTAGGCCAGGCCGGCCTCCAATTTATGGCAGTCTTCCTGCCTCAGCCTGCTGAGTGCTGGGATTACAGATGTGTGCCATCAGGCCTGGTGGGCTACAAGACAGTGTCTTTAAGTAGCTTAGGCTGGCTTTGAACTTGCTATGTAGCTCAAACTGGCCTGAATTCACAGTCCTCCTGCCTCAGCCTCCAACTGCTGGAATTACAGGCTTGTGCCTCCACTCCCTGCAGTTAATATGCATTTTAAAATGAAAGTTCTGCCCCATTTGAAAATTTAAATGGTGTTGGACAGATTACAGAGCATCGCCTCTCCCCATTCCTCATTTCTACTTTTAACCCTGGATGTTCTGAGTAATAACTTCTACTGCTAGTTATGTTCAGATTTTGAGATTTTTGTATCAACTTCTGTGGAACATGAGGATTTTGCATGAATTGCCGGACTCTGAATCCTAATTCTCTTATTTGTTAGTTCCTTCGCCTCCCTGTACCTTGATTTTTCTCATTTATGAAGTAGGGGAGAGTAATAGTGGGCTCTGCAAGATTGGTTTGAGGGTTAAACAGTTAATTCAGGGCAAAACATTGAGCACCGTGTCTGGCATGTGACAAGCCTGTAGTGTTGACTACTGTGATTTCTGTTGTCACCCCCGACCATGTCTGTGGTCCCATTTCCCAGAATATGTGAAAAACAGTTTTGCTTAAACCAGTTTGTTTTTTATTATGATTTTGTAAATATTGTTCACATTTGAGCCAAGTGTTGTAATGAAATTAAAATCTTTTTTTCTGGAGTTATAATAGTCTCTTTTTTTTTTTTGTTGGGATTTCCTAGAATCTCTGGCTCCCCGTCCCATGGTATAGTTTATGTTTGGCCTATGTATTGGAGGGTACTGCCTCTTTTCTTTCTTTTCTTTTCCTCCTTCCTTCCTTCCTGTTTTAAAAATGGTGATGAGGATTGAACCCAGGGCCTTCATGTATTTATACAGACCTGCATCTCAGGACCTTTCACCTTTTTTTGGTTGGTTGGTTTTTTGAGACAGAGTCTTGCTATGTAGCTCAGGCCAGCCTTGAACTTGTGGCACTCCTGCCTCAGCCTCCCTGAGTGCTGGGATACAGGTATGTGCCACCCCCCCCTTTTTTTTTTTGAGATACCTTGCTAAATTGCCACCTTGTGCTAGGTTTGGACCTGCACTCCTCCTGCTTCAGCCTCCAAGAGGGCTGGGGTGACAGGCCTGGCCGCCACACTGACCGACCCTTTCTTTTCTTGGCGATTCCCTTCCTGGAATTTTCGCCTCCCCTCTCCTGGTCCGGTTGCCTGATGCCTGGGTCTATTTGTAGAACCACCAGCCTTCCAGCTCCTCTGCCCTGCTGTGCTGGATCCCTGGTTTCCCGATTCCCACACCTTCCTGTGTCCTGTTTTATTTCTTTCTTTCCGTGGAGCACATTCTACAGTGGTTTTCTGTGAAAAGGTAAATGGAAAGAAATTTTTTAGGCCTGAGTATGCCTGAAAATTGCCCTTATTCTACCTTCACAGTGGATGGATATTTGGGAAATAATGCCCCCCAAACACCCCAATTTTGAAGGAATAGCCGGTATCAACTTATATATTCCAGTGTTCCTTTTGGGGAATACAATGCCTTTTTTTTTGGGTGTTAGGGATCAAACTCAGGGCCTTGCATTTGCTAGGTAAGCGCTTTACCACTGAGCTAAATCCCCAAAGCTATGATGCCATTTTTATTCTTTTTTTTTTTTTTAACCACCCTGTGGTGTTGGGAATTGAACCCAGAGCCATTTAGCCATTTTGATTCCTGTACATTAATTTTATCTTGTTTTATTTTTTTTGAGACAGGGTCTCACATAGTTTAGGCTGGCCTTGAACTCACTGTGTAGCGTGGGCTGGCCTCAAACTCACAGCGATCCTCCTGCCTCAGCCTCCTGAGTGTTGGGATTACAGGCATGTGCCACCATGCCAGCTGAATTATTATTATTATTATTATTATTATTATTTTTGGTACTGGGGACCAAACTGGGGGCCTTGTGCTTGCTAGGCAAGTGCTCTACCACTTGAGCTAAATCCCCAACTGCCTGAATTACTATTTGTATTAGTATTTTAATATTTACTTTCCCCTATTTTTACTGTTATTTAATAATATTAGTTAAATAGCCTGGATCTCCTGGACTGACCATCAACTTCTTGTACTTTTTCATTTTTATTTGTCATGTCTTTGTTTCTTCTGTTTTTTAGATGTCCTTTAACAGGATCTGCTAATATTTCAATTTAATTTTTTAATGTGGTTAACATTTGTAATCTCCAAGAGCTCTTATAATCTGGGTGTGTCTTTTGTTTGTTTGGCGGTGCTGGGAATTGAACCCAATACCTTGTACACGTGACTCATGCACTGCCACAGAGCTACACCCCTAGCCTCTGCCTCTTTTTAAAAGAGCATCCTATTCTTGTTTCATGGGTACAATAATTTACTTGGATGATCTTTATTTTTTGGTCCTGGGGTTAGAACCCAAGGCCTTCACACTGAGCTACATCTCCCATCACCAGTCCTTTTTATTTTGAGACAAGTTCTTGCTAAATTGCTAAGTTGCCCAGACCTGGCTGGAATTTAAGATCCTCCTGCTTCAGTCTCCCAGAGTGCTGGGATTACAGGTGTGTGCCACCGGTAGTTTCTTTTTATTGGTGGGGGACAGTGTCTCACTCTGCAGTTCAGGCTGGCTTTGAACTCACTATGTAGTCCAGGCCGGCCTTGAACTCGAGGTGCTCCTCTTGCCTCAGCCTCCTGAGTGATGTGATTATAGGCATGTGCCACCACGCCTGAGTGCCACCAGTGATATATTAATTGTATTTTTGCCTGGAGTTTTCTTTTCTCAGGGCTTGTTTCTCTTTCCTCCACATCTATTTCTCATTTGTCTGGGTTGGTTGGAGACTTCCTGGGCCTCTGCCCAGGACTTTTAAGTGCCTCATTGTGGTTCAGAGAGCAGCCCCCGGAGCAGGTGCAGCCAGATGCTGGGGTGGAGCTCGGTGGCCATGGAGGAACATCCCCAATATCTGTCTCTGTACAAAGATATTTTCTTTTGACCTTGCAAATCTCAGGAGCAAGACTCCTCCAGTTTCTGTGTGGGAAAGTGTCATCCTCTTCCTAAGAATGCCTGGTCTTCCTTCTGGTCCTTATCCAGCCCTGATAATGAATGCTGCAATGGCCTGGGCTTGCCTTGTAAGGAAAGGGCTCGGAGGGACAGAAGCAGGGCTCTAAATTCTTTTGTGGGTGAAACCAGCTATCTAGTGCCCAGCACACGCCTGTAATTTTAGCTACTCAGGAGGCTGAGGCAGGAGGATCTCTAGTTTGAGCTCAGTCTGGGCATTTTAGTGAGCGATGTCCCAAAACAAAATAAAGCAAAACAAAACAATTCTGTCTGTCTTGGACCGAGCCCTTCCCTATGCCTTCCCCCTAGCCTCGGAGGGACCAGGATCTCGAGTGGTTTCTTTTTCTTTTCTTTTCTTTTCTTTTTTTTTTTTTTTGGAATGGTTTCTTGATTATTCCCTTCCAGTTTAAATTTCCTTTTTCCCCACTCCCCACCCTGCCAAGCTGCACACTGCGGTCCAGCTGCTTTCCTGCTCAGGTGTGGAGAGTTCTGCACTCCATTTCCCTCCAGGCCTGTTTTCTCTCCTTTTTAAACCACCTCTCTGTCGTTTCCGCGTGGTGCCGTCCTGGGAGAGGATTTCTAGGTCTGAGGCTGCACGTGGCTGGTGTCGCGGCTCAGGTGCCTCCTGGCTTGTGTAGGTGGTTCCAGGAGGACCCCGGTGCCGGCCTTTTGTCCCCCTGGCCGCGGTTCCTGGGGGAGGGTGGCGGTCAGCATCGGGATTTCTCAGTAACAGCTTCGCCTCGGGGTTGAGCTGGGTGTAGGAGTTTGCGTATCACTGGCTGGGCCGGGAGTCCCTCAGTTTCAATCCCGGCACCTTCTGGGTGAGGCTGAGCGTGGCTGGGACTCTGATTTGGGGACGGGAGGGCGGAGCCGAGCGGCAGGGGGCTGGCTGGGTGGTCGGCCCGCCGCACGCTCCCCGCGGTGCGGTTCAGCTGCAGTGGCCGGCGCTCTGGGATGGTCGTTGGCAGCCGCAGAGCCGAGGACGTGCGGGTCAGCGCCCTGCCACCACCCCCCGTCACCTGTGGAGAGTGTCCACGCAGAGGAGACAGCAAGGCACATGGCAGGTTGCCTCTTCGCCGCTTTCATCGTACTTTAATGGAAAGTAAGGCACGGAGCAGTTGGGTCACCCGCCCAAAGGTCCCACAGCCAGCTAGTAAGGCATCCGGGAGTGAGGCCTGCGGCACCTTGGGGAGGGTGGGATGTGGAAGGGAAATTTCTTGATTGGGGGTTATATCCTTTTTTCTTTCTTGCCTCATATTTTTTGTTTTTATTTTTATTTTTTCAAAAAGAGTCACTTTGTAGGCCAGGCCACCCTTGAATTTGTTATGTTGCCCAGGCTGGCCTCAAACTCATGATCCCCCTGCCTCAGCCTCCCAGAGTGCTGGCATTACAGGTGTGGGCTATCAGGTCCACAGAAGTCACCTTTAGTGATTCTTCTTTCTCCTCCCCAGGGCAGCCCATTTTCAAACAAGAACCACTGGAGATCAGAATGACCAGGTTTTGTTTGTTTATTTGTTTTTGTGGTATTAGCCCTGAGGACGCTGCCGGGTCACAGCTGCCCTAGATCCTGCTGGATCCTAGATCCAGCTGCCCTAGAGCCTTTCAGCTGAGTTTTAATTTTCTTTTTTTTTTTTGAGTGCTGGAATCGAAACTCAGGGCCTTGAGTTTGCTAGGCAAGCGCTCTACCACTGAGCTAAATCCCCAGCCCCTGCGCTTCTGTATTTGTGACTGTCTTTCACTCTCTTTTTACCTTGAGTTTGTCTTTTTCTTACTGATTTCACAAGAGCTCTTTATATATTCTAGCTGCCAGTCTTCGCAGGTGATATATATTAGTGGTGATCTTCCACATGGTAGCTTGCCTTCTGTTGTTGAACGGTGTCGTAGATGTGTAGAAATTCCTACTTTATTGTAGTCCAGTGCATCAACCTTAATTTTATGGTTAGTGCTTTTTCTGTGGTCTTTAGGAAACCTCTATTGCCCCAGGTCTTGAAAGCCTTTTCCAGTGTTTTCTTTTCTCCAGGGGTCCCTGGTCTGCTTTGTACATTTAGCTGTATGATCCACCTGGAATTTTGTTGTTGTTTTGCTTGTTTTTAAATTAATGAATTCATTACTTTTGTGCTAAAAGGATCGAACCCCAGGGTGTTGTATGACTGAACTATGTTTTCAGCCTTCCCTCCCTTCCTCCTTTCCTTCTTTTATTTAGTGGTGCTAGGGATCAAATCCGAAGAGTGCTGACCTACATCCCCAGCCCTCTTAGTTTTATTTTGAGACAGGGTCTTCATAAGTTGCCCAGGCTGAAAAAAAAAAAAAAATTGACTCCAATTTACACTTTCCTGTCTTGGCCTCTTGAATAGCTGGATCACAGGCGTGTACCTCTGTGCCCAGCTGTAATTTCTGTCTCTAATGGGAGCATAGAAATGGTGCGTGCTAATGTGGAATTGATTTCTGTGTATGGTGTGAGGCAGGCTGATCCTGCCTCAGCCTCCCAGAGTGCTGGGATTCCAGGCCTTTGTCACCACGCCTGGCTGACATCACTGCATTTTAATACTGCTTGTAATGCTGAGGACTTTGAATTTTCTCTGAGTCTTGCCGTGTGTGGTTTCCCCTTTGAGGATTGCTTGGGATTCTTTGGGAATGACAGGACTCTCTGGCGAGGGCAGTGGCCAGTTCTCTGGTTTAGACTTGACAGAACCCACGGAATCCAGGCTCCGGGGATTGCGCAGGCCACTCTGTCTCAGTGTCCTTGTGGGGTTCTCAGCAGTGTCACAGAAACCCTTAAGCTACATGTGGGTGCATGGCCCTTTCCCAGGTGACAGTGCAGTGTGGTCCTGGGGATGAGCTGTCCTATATTCTTCAGTGATGTCTTCAGGGACCCAGTTCCTCTTAGAGGCCAAAACATTTTAAAATCTGCTTGGCCAGGTGGTGGAGTGGTTGCTTAGAGTGTGTGCAAGGTTCTGAGTTTCAACCCCAGGACTGCAAGACGAAACTAGTCTAGTGACGAGGGACATTTGGGATTGAAAACGAGAAGGCACTGCTGGCCTCCTCTGTGTCTGGGTGGTATAGGTTTTGGAGTCTAGCCTCAGTTTCCCTGTCTGTGGCAGGAACAAGAATCCTTTCAGAGTTGAGGTGCATGGGCAGGGAGATGTGAAAGGCCTTTGCCAGGGCAAGACCTTACCTACCTCTTCTCTCAACCCTTGAGATTGTTTATTTGAAACAGGGTCTCACTATGTACTTCAGGCTGGCCTTGAACTCATTATGTAGCCCAGGCTGGCCTTGAATTTGAGGTGATCCTCCTGACTCAGCCTCCCGAGTGCTGGGATTACAGGTGTGTACCACCACACCTGGTGCTCCACACTTAAGTATTAATTGAGCATTTATTGTGTGCAAGGGGTACTGGGCAGTAAACAGAAGCCCACTTTGTAATGCAAATTATGGCCCAATCTTGCTTACTTCCTGCTTTTGTAAATAAAGTTTTATTGGAACAAAGTGGTGCTGGGTAGTTCCTTTTCTGTGGCTGCTTTCTCTGCAGCAGGCCCTTTCATGAAGCACAGGATAAGGATCCTCACGAGTTTGAGGCCAGCCTGGACTACATAGTTCAAGGCCATCCTGAAATACATAATGAGACCCTGTCTCAAAAAACCAAAAAAAATTTTTTTAAAAGTGGGGGAGATGTGTTATGTACATGTACCAATTCCCCAGGACTACATAATCATTGTGTATTGCAAAAATGTACTAATGACAATTTTTTTTAATTTAAATTTTTATTTTTTTAGTGCTGGGGATTGAACTCCAGACCTTGAGCTTGCAAGGCAAGCACTCTAATGACTGGCTAAATCACCAACAAAAAATTGTTCTTCATACATGAAAAAAGGCTGGAGATATAGTTTAGGATAAAACCTCAGAGTTCAGTCCTCAGTACAGCACATACCTGTAATCCCAGCAATCCCCAGTACCACTATATAAATAGATGAATAATTCAATGTATGCTATTTAGCTGGCATGGTGGCACACATCTGTGATCCTAGTACTTGGGAAGGCTGAGGCAGGGGGGAAAAAAAAGAAGCACAGGGCATGCTGGGCCTGATAGCATAGTTCTGTAATCTCAGTCGTCTGGGAGGCTGAGGCAGGAGGATCACAAATTCGAGCCCAGTCTGGGCAACACAGTGATTTAGTGAGAGCCTGTCTCCAAAGGAGTTAGGGATTTAGCTAGATGCAAAGGCCCTGGGTTCAATCCGTGTTTCTGCAAACAAAACCAAACCCAATTTACCAATTGTTTATATTTTGAATTCTTCACTGAATATTTTTTTTTTTTTTTTGTGCTGGGGATCAAACTTAGGACCTTGTGCTTGCAAGGCAAGCACTGTAACCACTGAGCTAAATCCCCAGCCCAATTCTTCATTGAATATTTTGTGCTGTGTTGAAGCTGTAGATAAGAGGCAACTGCTGTATATAGGTGGCTTCTAGAAGCATCCGTGGCTGCCTTGTCCCTCACAGGCAGAATTCCCTGGTCTGCAGGGTGAGGTCACATCACCCTCTCTGTTAGGGACCCGCCATTGTGCAGGGAGCTTCCTGCCTCAGCTGCTGGCTCACAGAGTCTGGGAGGCAGGAAGGCAGCGCCTCCTCTGGGCGCCAGGTCCACCCTCCAGTGACCTCGGTCAACCTCTGAGTCTCTGTCTTTGTACATGAGGGATGGGTGTGACTAACTCCTTCCTCCGATGGGTGTGAGGATTACACGAGCCAGTGATGTATTCGCTTGGCATGCAGCCTGGCATGGAGTAAAAGGGCTCGGGAAAGTTCCTTATTATTTTTATCGCCAGTGTTGTTAAATACTTGCCCAAGGAGCGGAGATACCCAAGTAGCTGCTCATAGTGTCTGGGAAGGGGTGGCCCCTTGTCTCTCCCACCTTGTAAAAAGACCTTCATTAGTTATTGAATGTTTATTAGGTACTGGGAATTGAACCCAGGACCTTTGCATTGAGCTGCACATCCCCAGCCCTTTCTTTTAATTTATTTATTTTGGGGGGGTGCTGGGGATTGAACGCAGGGCTTTGTGCTTGTTAGGCATGCGCTCTACCACTTGAGCTGAATCTCCAACCTCTGCTTTTAAACTTATTTTTAAACCTGAGAGAGATTCTTGCTAAATCAGTAAGTTGTTCAGAGTGGGTTTGAGTTTTCAGTCCTCCAGCCTCAGCCTCCCAGAGTGCTGAGTTCGCAGGTGTGCACCATCACACCCAGCTGCCTTGGTTATTTATTTGTTGTTTTGCAGCGCTGGGGATGGAACCCAGGGCTTCCCACCTGCTAGGCAAGTGCTGGGCCACATGCCCAGCCTCCGAAAACCTTGTTTAACTCTTGGATCCTGAACTGTGTGACGGGGTACACCGTCCTTCCTTTGCAAGCCTCAGTTTCCGTTTGTCTGGTGGAGTTGACCTGTTGAGGATCGGAGATCACCAAGGCAGAGATGCATGAATATTGTTGAATGTTTTGGGTTTGGGGCTAAGACCTTCAGGGACAGGCGATCCACTTACCTGCTCTGGGGGACAGGGCTCACTTTTAAGAACAACCTCGGCCTCTCTTTCCTGCCAGGGATCTGTGTGGGCGTGTAGCTCCCTGCAGGCCAGGGTTGGCCCCTGGGGAATCCTCAAGGCACTAAATTGCTCAGGTGGGATGTGAATTTGACACCTTCCTGCCTCAGCCTCCCTCAGTGCTGGGAATAGAGGCCTATGCTACCATGTCTGGCTCTTTATTTATTTATTTTTTTTGTGGTGCTTGGGATAGAACCTAGGGCCTGATGCATTCTAGGCAAGGGGTCCATCACCGAACTGTATCCCAGCCCATTTAAAATTTAATTTTTTTTTTTCCTTGGTGCCGGGGATCGAACTCAGGGCCCTCTGCTTGCAAGGCAGACACTCTAACCACTGAGCTAAATCCCCAGCCCCTATAATTTAATTTTAATTAATTAATTTATAGCACTGGGGATTGAACCCAGGGACTTTGCATTGAGCTGCATCCCCAGTCCTTTGAAATTTTGAGACAGGGTCTCAATAAATTGTTACCTTGCCCAGGTCGGGCTCAAATTTGGAATTCTCCTTCCTGCCTCAGCCTCCCAGAATGCTGAGATTACAGGCGTGTGCCTCCCATTCAGCCTCAGTGTCTTAATCTATAAAACAGGAGTGGCCAGGCACAAGGGCACATGCCTGTAATCGCAGCACTTGGAGGCTGAGGCAGGAGGATCGCTGCAAATTCAAAGCTAACCTGGGCTACATAGTGGGTTCAAGGCCAGTCTGAACTACATAGTGAGACTGTCTCATAAAACCAAACCAAACCAAACACAACAACAACAACAAAACAGGAGTGACAGGCCTCTTGCTCCCAGGGCTGTGAGAGGGTGAGCCAGGATCGGAATAGGCCCTGGATTCCAAGGTGTTCTTTGTTTCAGTTCTTTTTTCTTTTTCTTTTTCTTTTTTTTTAACGGAGGTGAAATTCACAAAGCCTGCAGTTAACCATTTGTAGTTCCAGCGATATTTAATTTGTTCATACTGTGTACCTGCCAGCCCTCCCCAGTTTGATTCTAAGGAAGGACAGACAGCCTTTTGAGGAGGGGAGGTGACCCTACTGGGACCCTGAATGTGGGAGGAGCCATTGGGCCCTGGGTTTTGTAACCACAAATAATAAAATGATAGCTGATGTTCCGTGGCACTCTTGCCAGTGAATGTTCAGAGCATTTTACAAATACGAACTCACTTAATCTTTACATCAACCCCGAGGGGGAGATGTTGCTACATTATCTGTTTCACACAGCCTGGGGAAATTAAGAAAATTGCCCTAAATGGCAGAGCAGGTGGACCTGGGAGCCAGGATCTCCTTCCTCCCAGCCCTGCCCTGCCCTGCCCTGCCCTGCCCTGCCCTGCCCTGCCCTGCCGGCTCCTCTGCTGTCTCTCCCTGTGAGGTAACTCCCCACGCCCTTCCCTTGTTAGACCTGAATGTTGCTAAATTAAATCTAAATTAAAGTGTGATAAAACAAAAATGCAGTTTCTTAGTCTCCTGGGCCATGGTGCACATGCTAAATAGCAGTGTGAGGCCGTGTCCAGTATGGTGGCAGATCACCTATGGTTGTGTTGGTCTGCACTGCTGTGTGTCCTTTATGTATCCAATCCCTACCTGATGGACACACAGATTGCTTCCAGTGGTGTTGAGGGTGACTGACTGGGCACGGGAGAGCATTCCCCCAGATTGTCATGTGAGTGTTCTGTAGGTGGTGGTGTAGATGGGGGGTTGTTGGGTTCTGGAGCCGGGCCAGCTCTGCCCCTGGCTGTGTGCCTGAGTGGCTTTGGGTTGTCACTTGGCCTCTGTGTGTGAAAGGCTCATGTGAAAGTAGATTAGCTGCCGGCAAAGTGGTTAAGCACACACAGTGCCCCGAGTTCCGTCCGCTGCTGCTGGCATCATTGGGGAGGGTAATTTATTGCTACGTGTCTGTGTTAGATTTTGATTCTGGGTTGTTGGTCTTGGCTTCTAAAGTGTCAGATGAGAGAACCACTGGAGTGTGTGCAGAGGGAGGCCTGCAGTCACCAGGGGGTGGCCCATGACCAGCGTGGGGAGGCCAGGCCTCCGCTCAGCCTGGGGCCGTGGGGAGGAGACCCCCAGTTTGGGCTTTCTCAGAGGGAGAGACCAGTGAACTGGGCCTGATTGTCACTGCCCCTGGACCCCTATGGCCTGCACTCTTCTCAGTGACCCTGGTGGCCACTGCTGTGTCCCCGGGGTGGGTGTGGGCACCTGTAGGATGGGAGAGAGGAGTGTGGGTCGCTGTGGGGCTTGGTCCCAGTCGGGAGATGCTGGCCGTGTGTGGTGAGGACAGCAGCTGCCTTATTCCTGCCCCAGGAAAATCAGGCAGGTGGCTTTCCACACTCCCTCTTTTTCTCTTTTTTCCTGTACTGGGGACTGAACCTGGGGCTTTCACACTCAGGGCTCGAGCTTGTGATTCTCCTGCCTCAGCCTCCCAGAGTGCTGGGAAAGCCCCTTTTGTGGTTTGGGGTTGCCCTAGCTTTCTGTCCCCATTCTAACCTGTATCTTTGTGAAAGATGGAACTGATTCTCACACAGCCCAGGGGTGGCCCCTCTCTTGGGAGCCAGGCCATGACCCGGGCCATGGTGGGGACGCGGGGCAGAGTCCCCTGTCAGGTAGTTGTCTGGGCTGAGGTGTAGACAGATTAGCCAAGGTGAGGCTGACAGGTCTGTTTCCAAGTCGTCACAGGTGTTCACAAGTCCCTTGGACCCTGCGTGGATTGTGTGGCTATGTATGGTGTCTCCTCTGAAGCCCAGGGAAGGCCACCAGGTGGGGATGAGGAGAAGGGGTCCGGGATGGGATGCAGGTCCCCAAAAGGGTTAAGGGGGGCGATTGAGGCAGGTACCGGGGATGTGAGCAGCGGGAAGGTGATGGGATTTATATCTGCCTGATTGGGGAGGCGGTGGGGACCGTGAGTCCGTGCAGACCACCACTGCCCTTGTGGCTGGAGTTGAGGGATCATGCCCCCCATTTCAGAGCTGTCTGTAGGTGTCCCAGGAGAGAACAAGTGGCGGGGACTTGCCCAAGTCTCTGGCTGCCCCCACCTAGCTTGGAACAAGGGACCGTGGGCACCGTTGAGCGCCTATGGCAGAGCCGTTGGTGGCATCCGGGCCCTAACGTCCTGCGGGGCCTGGGGTGCTGCTGGGCGCTTTCACAAGCCCAAGCAGGGCTAAGCTGGGCCACGGGCTTCCGTGCAGCCGGGGCAGGAAGAGCTGGTGGCTGATGTCAGCCCTTGCGCAAACCCCTGGCTGTGGCTTCCGGAGCCTGCCGTCCGCCTCACGGAGGAGGAAGTTTGGGTCTTGGCGGGGCCCAGAGGGCCTGCCGCCTGGCTCGGCCGCATGGACGCACCGACTGTCCCCCGTGGCCCTGGGGCCCAAGGCCTTGGTGCTAGATCTGGGTGAGGGACTGGGCTGGGGCGAGGGCTTGTGGCTGGGCACCGGCTGTGGTGATGGCGCTTGTCGCCCCAGGGTGTGACTCTCAGGGGACTGAGGTGGAGGCCTTGCCCTTTGTTAACTCAGTTTCCTCATGTGCAACCCTGTAAGGGATGCGCTGGACATTTTGGGACCCTGTGTCCCTGGAAATTGGTTGGTGGTATGGTGTGCAGGCCCTGCACGGTGCAGGGGACCTGAGGTTGGCTGGGTGCTGAGCCCCAGGGTGCCAGAGGCTCTCCATGCCCATCTGGATGTCCCTTGCAAAGTCACTGTCTGCGCTACCAGCAAACAGTGCCCACCTCTGGGATGTAGAGAGGGGATCTGGGTGCAGGAGGGGTTCCTAGGGGGCCGACTGGTGAGTGCTCCATGACTACTTGTGCCTACTGACCGCGGTGCCTGCCGTGGGTTCCGGGCTTGCTTGCAGCCTCCTCTGGGGTGAGGTCGGGGGTTCTGGACTCAGCTGCCAAGTGCTTGGGGCTGGGCACACCCTGCTGCTGTTTGTTGCTGCCGCTACTGTTGTCATGATTTTTAATTACTTTGTAATGACTGATGTCGAATGCGTGTCCCTTCTTCCCTGCCATTCTCAGAGGCCTGCAAAGGGAAGCACTTGCCGCAGGCCGAGGCCCTGCAGGCTCCCATCATCAGCCGTGGAGGGTGCTGGGGTGTTGAGAGTCGTTGAGGCAGAAACACTGGGTGGCAGCAACGCTGGGTGGCAGCAAGAGGTGCTGCTGGCTGAGGTGTGGCAGTTGCGGGCCTGGTTTCCTTCCGTGCTGCTGTCTGCCACCACAGCCCCCGTGACAGGGCTGGTTCTCTGGAGGGACAGGGGTGCCCACTCCTTTATCAGCTCCCTACTTCATCTGATCACTGATCAACTCTCTAACCCACTGCAGCTCAGGGTGTCAGCTTCCTCATCTGTGAAATGGGCGCAGGCGGCCAGCTGGGCACCTAGATGCCCAAGGACTGGGCTGCTGTGGGGTTCTTCCTGGTCAGGAGCTCTACAGGGCTCAGAATATGAGCCCCTCCACCCCCTTGTTTGGTGGCCTTGGGGTCCCATCTGCAGATGGGGTAAAGAAGGGTACTCCCTGCACCTGGCCTGTCTATATGAGGGTGCTGGGGTCTGGGGTGAGGTGTGTGAGGTGGCCTCCTGCTCCCTGGCTTCCTCTCCAGCCCTGGGGAGGTGGGGTGGTTTTTTGGTCTTCCTCCCCAGGGGGAGCGATGGGGGTCTCAGGGCTCCAGTGGCCTGACAGCCCCCTTCTCTCTGCAGGCGAGGCCTTCTTGGGCAGTTTTGTGGCCAGCGGGATGGGGCCCTCGGCCTCATCCCAGGGAAGCCCGGTGCCCCTGCCCTCTGACCTCTCCTTCCGCTCCCCCACCCCCAGCAACCTGCCCATGGTGCAGCTGTGGGCTGCCCATGCCCACGAAGGTAAGGAGCATGCCAGGTGGGGGGGCTGGGGGCTGCTGGGCCATTGCCCTACCACTCTGGCAGTTTCATGCCCTTCTCCACCTCCACAGTCATGGGCGCAGCCCTGGCTACCAGCAGTCTCCATGGTCTCAAATGGTCAGTGCTTCATCTTGTTGCCACCACAGGGCCTTTGCACGAGCTGTTCGTGCCTCTTGCGCCCCGCCCCCAGCGCCCGGGTGGCTCCTGCTGTCTGTCCTTCGAGGCCCGACTCAGGCCGCCACCCTCTTCTCCTACCATTCCCTTGGTGACAACAGGTGATGCTTCCCACCACAGTGAGCCTTCCCTGTGGTGTACAGGAGGCTGGTTAACAACTGTGGGAGTCAAGGGCCCTGGCCTCTTTGGTTGTAGCTCTGTAGAGATGGCCTGATATGGGAATCTCAGCCTCCCTGCTCAGCTCCCCACCACTCTGAGCAAATGCTGCACTTTCTGGAGTCCCCTTCCTGTCTGTCCACAAAGACAAGGGCTGGGGGACCTCTGAGTGTTTCCCTACCCCTGGCTCTGGTCTGGTGGATTTTGGATTCCAAGTGCCAGCTCCCTGCTGGGGGGCCTGTGGTTCCCCCAGGTGCTAAGGGTCCTTGGAGCCTTTTCCAGCCTTCTGCCTCCCTGCTTCCTCCCAGGTCTGGGGCTGACTGAGCGCCCACCACACCCCAAATCCACCACATCCCCATCCTCCCGGAGACTCCCCTTTTTCTTGGTGGATAATGGTGATGATAATTCTGGCAAACCCATATGATGCTTGTTTGTGCCAGCTGCTGTGCACCCAAACTCACGTACTGCTCAGAGCCCAGGGTAGGGCCCCCTGTTGTGCCCATTTTACAGATGACAGCAGAGCGCCCTGATGCCTCCCTTGGAGCTGTCTCAGGGATTAGATGAGATCATCTGGTCTGGTGGTCCTTTTTGTTTTGTGATAGTTGTTAATGTCATTAGCAGGTGATGCTAGAGAAAAAGCCAGGACAAGTCCTGTGTCCCCGACGTCAGAGGGATAATTAGGGACAAAAGATTCCTGGGTTCCTTAGGGATTGTCATTAGGACCCCAGACCCAGCATTAGGACCCTTGCTGGCAGCCTAGCACCTGCCCAACTGGCCTCCTGGACCCTCATTCCCTGTGTGTCCCCTTAGGCGTCTTGCCTCTCTGTCCGTGGCTACCCTTCCTCTTGGTCCTGCCAAGCCTTGATTCTGGTGTTGCTGGTGGGGCCTTTCAGGAGGCTGGGGGAATCCTAGCTCCTGCCTGGGAGACCCAACACCCGGAGATGCTGGGTCCACAAAGGTTCAGAGGAGGCGATTGTCTTAGTTAGTCTCTTCACTGGGATACAACACCCACACCTGCAAATTAGAGGAGAGGTTCATTTTGGCTCATGGTTTGTAGACGTTTCGGCCTGTAGTTGGCTGGCTCCAAGGCAGGGTGGCGTGGCAGGCTGGAAGCCGAGAGAGGGGTCAAGGGAGCAGGGAGGGAGACAGACCCTTCCAGACCACGCCCCCAGTGACCCATCTCCTCCAACCAGGCTTCACCTCCCAACCTCTCATTTAGCTATAAACTCATGGGCACCCCCATGATCCAGTAACCTCTCAGAGGTCCACCTGTGAGTGCATGAGGCTTCCGGGGGATGTCTAGATAATAAACTGTAACAGTGCCTGATCAGTGCTGGGACACACAAGAGAAAGGGCCCATTAAAACTAATCCTCTGCCCAGTACTTTAGGAGGCTAAAGCTGGAGGATTGCAAGTTTGAGTCCATCCTGAGTAATGGTTTAGTGAGATCTTGTCTCAAAAAAAATGCTGGGAACTGGGTGTGGTGGCGCATGCTTGTAATCCCAGCGCTAGGGAGGCTGAGGCAGGAGGACTGCCGTGAGTTGGACTATGTAGCCTGGGCTATGTAGTAAGCTCGAGGGCAGCCTGAACTACACAGTGAGACCCTGTCTCAAAAACAAAAACGAAAACTGGGGACGTAGCTCAGTGCAAAGGCCCAGGGTTAAATTCTCAGTTCAAAAAAAACCTGTACCAGGCATGGTGGCTTACCTCTGTAATCCCAGCATTTGGCAGGCTGAGGCAGGAGGATTGCCATGAGTTTGAGGCCAGCCTGGGCTACATAGTGAGTTCAAGGCGATGCAGAACTACATAGCGAGACTCTGTCTCAAAAAACCAAAAACCAAATAAAACCCTGGGACCAGGGTGTACATTGTTGGACCTGAAGTTAGGAATCCAGGCTGTACGGTCTACTGACCTCAGTTCAAAGTCGGGCCCTTGCTGTGTGTCCCTGGGCATGTGGTCCTGTGAGAGCCTCAGTTTTCTTGTCTGTAGAATAAGCGCAGAAGAGTTTGGGTCTGTAGTTTGCTTTTGTGGCTTAAGTGAGAGTAACAATGGCAAAGCAGAGAGAGTTTGAGATCCACCAGTGGCTGTTCCAGATGGATCCAATCCGATCCTCTGCCCAAGCCCTCGAGGGCTGCCTGGGGCTGGGCAGGGGGTTGAGTGGCAGGGCTGGGGGGGCACATGTCACTCTGGAGCTGGGGTTCAACCTCGGGCTCCCTGTGTCATAGAGCCACAGCTGGGGTGGTTCCTTTCCGAGAAAGAGCATGCAGGCTGGCTGCTCTGGAGGCACGGAGGGCTGCAGCCCTGCTCTTTGTCCTCCCCAGGCTTCTCCCACCTGCCCAGTGGGCTGTACCCCTCCTACCTCCACTTGAACCACCTGGAGCCCCCCAGCAGCGGGAGCCCCCTCCTCAGCCAGCTGGGCCAGCCCAGTATCTTCGATACCCAGAAAGGTCAGTAGATGGGAGTGGGTGGGACCGGGGGGCTGGGGAGGCATGGCACAGGGACTTTGGGGGGCTTGTTGTGGGCCCTCACCAGCATTTTATTTATACATGGTAGGCAAGTGCTCTGCCCTGAGATACAACCCCACACAAGATGCCTTTTTTTTTTTTTTTTCCTTTTGAGACAGGGTTGGTTATGTAGCCCAGGCTAGCCTTGAATTTGAGTTCCTCCTGCCTCAGCCTCCTAAGTGCTGGATTAGAGGCTTGTGCATTATGCCTGGCTCTAAAATGCCTTTTTAAAATTTTGTATTTGTGTGTGTGTGTGTGTGTGTGTATGTATGTGTGTGGTATTGGAGATAGAACCCAAGGTCTTCACATGGAGAGCTACGTTCTCAGCCTTTTATTATTATTATTATTATTATTGTCTGGGGGATGCTGGGGATCAAACTCAGGGCCTTGGACCTGCTAGGCCAGTGCTCTACCACTGAGGTAAATCCCCAACCCCTACTTTTTATTTAGAGACAGGGTCTCACTAAGTTGCTGAGTTGCTCAGGTAGGCTCAAACTTGTGATCCTTCTGACTCAGCCTTCCATAGTGCTGAGGTTACAGGCCTGGGCATCATGCTTTGCTCCAGGATACCTTTTTCAGACCTCACTCCTAAGTGCCTCCATCCCCACAGGCTCACCGGGGTGCCCATAGCTTCCTGGCTGCTTCTTGGTTAGGCCCTCTGGGCAGCTTTAAAACAACCCTGGCGCCTCCCCCATTTACAGATGAGGAAACTGAGGCTCAGGAAGGTTAGAAGGCCTAGGTGAGATTTCACCTCGTTCTAGCCATTCCCAAAGCCGGCTCTCCGAAGGGTGGTGCCCCTGTGTGTTCTCCTCCCCCTGGGACGCAGGGCAGCCTCTGTGGGGTGAAGGACGCCCTGGCCAGGTGGGCTCCACTGACTGTGCTTCTCTCCACAGACGGCTTCTACCTGCCCGCGCCAGGGGCGCCGGGCGCCCTGCACTCCCACGCACCCTCCTCCAGGACCACCAGCAGCCACTCCTCAGGCGCACCAGCCAAAGGCTCAGCGTCATCGCGCGAAGGAACGACCAAGGAGCGCGCGGGCCGCGGCGGGGAGCCCCCGCTGTTCGGCAAGAAGGACCCCCGGGCGCGTGAGGAGGTGGCCGGTCCGCGCGGCGTGGTGGACCTGACCCAGGAGGCGCGGACCGAGGGCCGCCCAGACCGAGCGCCCGCGCGCCTGGCCGAGCGCTTGTCGCCCTTCCTGGCCGAGGCCAAGGGCAAGGGTGTGCTGCAGGCGTCCGCGCTGGGCATGTGCAACGGTGCGGCGGACGCGGGGCTGGGGGCCAAGGAGGCGGCCCGGCAGGACGAAAGCGTGCGGCTGCTGCGACGCGCGGAGGCCCTGCTGCCCGTGCCGCGACCCTGCCCCTCGCCGCTGCCCCCGCCGCCGCCCCCGAAGGGGCCCCCCGCACCCCCCTCTTCCGCGCCCGCCGGCGTCTACACGGTGTTCCGGGAGCCGGGCCGCGAGCACCGCGTGGTGGCGCCCACCTTCGTGCCTTCCGTGGAGGCCTTCGACGAGCGCGCCGGGCCCATCCAGATCGCGTCGCAGGCGCGCGACGCCCGGGCGCGCGACCGGGAGCGCGAGGCAGGGAGGCCCGGGGTGCTGCAGGCGCCCCCAGGATCCCCGCGGCCCGAGCGCCCCGAGGTCCTGCGCGAGAAGAACTCGGTCATCCGCTCGCTCAAGCGCCCCCCGCCGCCTGCCGACGCGCCCCCGGCCCGCACTGCGCGCGCCTCCCCAGACCCGCGCATCTACCTGCCGCCCAAGGAGCTGCCCAAGCCGGAGGCCGAGCCGCGGCCATGCGAGCGCGCGCCCCGTGGGGCCCCGCAGCCTGCCAAGCTCTTCGGCTTGGATCCCGCGCGCGCCCCCCCGCCCCCAGGCCCCGAACCCAAGTGGAAGCCCTTCGAGCTGGGCAACTTCGCCACCACGCAGATGGCCGTGCTTGCCGCGCAGCACCACCACGCCAGCCGCGCCGCCGAAGAGGACGCCTCCAAGAAGGCGTACCTGGACCCGGGAGGAGCCTTGCCCCGTGCCCGGCCCGGTGCTGACCTGCACCCCGCGGCGGCGGGGGCCCACGGCGGACCCGGGGAGGCTTCCGCCATGCAGAGCCTCATCAAGTACAGCGGCAGCTTTGCGCGGGAGGCAGTGGCCGTACGTCCTGGCGGATGTGGCAAGAAGAGCCCCTTTGGGGGTCTGGGCACCATGAAACCGGAGCCCGCGCCCACCTCTGCGGGCACCCAGCGCGCCCAGGCCCGACTGCCACACCCCAGCGGCCCTGCGGCGAGCGGGGGCCGGCAGCTGAAGCGGGACCCAGAGAGACCGGAGAGTGCCAAGACCTTCGGGCGTGAGGGCTCTGGTGCCCAAGGGGAGGCCGAGGTGCGGCACCCACCTGTGGGCATTGCTGTGGCAGTGGCCAGGCAGAAAGACAGTGGCGGCAGTGGCCGGCTGGGGCCCGGACTGGCAGACCAGGAGCGTTCCCTGTCCCTAAGCAGTGTCAAAGGTAGGTCCTGGGCCCTAGCCCCGCACATCCTGCCCCCCCCATGCACCCTTTAGACCCCTTGTGCCGCGCGGCTGCTATTGAAAGTTTTACTGCCTTTTCCATTACGTGCATAGAAAGGTGTGGAGAAAAGGAGCCCAAAGAAAGAGCACCATTATGTTTTCTCACATCCTGAACGCTTTTGTGTCTCTCCCGGAGTTCATTTTCCCATGCAATTTGCGTCTACCTGCAGAGCTCCTGGTGCACCTTGTATCTTGGGCTTGTTCTTGGCTGCCATATTATGGTGTGGGCTCTTTCCCTGCTATTGCAAGCTCTTTATAAATACCATTTTTTTTTATGGCCTTTAATATGCTGTGGAGAACACGCACCAGCAGGTACCGTGGTTTGGGTTGTTGTTCCCTGGTGGGCATTTTAGTTTTTCGCTGCTCAGGTGTTTTGTGTTGAGTTAGTTGCACAAAATATTTTTGTGCATTGTGCCTTTGTGATACTTTGAGTCATTTTTCTAAGAGTAGAAGTTCCTGGGAATAGACTAATGTTAAGCCTTAGATTCTAAATCCTAGAAAAGTGTAACCAGCCTTATCCTATTTCGGGGTCTCTACCCAGCCAGTGTGAGGCCTGGCACATAGTAGGTGCTTGATAAACAGGCAAATGAGTCAGTATGTGTGAGGGGCAGAAACTAGGATCCCCACGTTCTTAAGGGTCTTGACATTTAGTACTTAGTGACTTTTTAGGTAGTTTTTAAGTGCTTGTTAACAGTATTATGAGTCTTTGCCGCCTTTTTATCTTATTTATGGTGGTACTAGGAATAGTGTAGCTCTACTATTGGGTTGTATCTCCAGCCCTTTTATTTTTTATTTTGAGACGGAGTCTCACTAAGTTGCTCAGGTGGGACTTGAACTTGCGACCCCCTTGCCTCAGTCTCCTAGAGTGCTAGGGTTGCAGGCGTGCACCACCATCTCTGACTGACTTTATTATTTTGGCATTGCTGGGATCAGACTCAGGGCCTCTTGCATACTAGGCAAGCGCTCTACCACTAAGCTACACCCCCATCCCCATCTGTTTTACTTTAGCTGCCTCGGCATTGTGCTTTTAATAAAAACAAAAAAGAGTTGCTAATTTCAGTAGGGAAAAATGGTGCCTGTCATTTAGTTTCTAGTGAGGTTGGATATTTTTCCAGAACATGGTTGGTTGGCTGGCTTTCCTTGGGCTCTCTCTTGGGGTGCTAAGATTTGATATTTGTGGCATAGCTGTGGGGCTTGGTGCCCAGAACAGGGCCTGTTGGTGTGCTCAGCGCCCTGCCTGTGGATTGGGGACCAGGGCTGGGTCAGTGTGCCGTCGTGGTGTAGGGTCCACAGACTGGGAGAGGGCAGGGAGGGACATGCCAGCTCTATCCCCAGCTGCCAGCCCCTACTCTGCCCTTGGCTGAGTCTGGACCCCTGTCTGTAGTCCCCTCAAAGCCCCCTTCCTGTAGCCTCAACTCTTGCAGCTTCTCGGGCACCTCGTGTGCCCATCTCCTGGGTCCTTGCCCTCCCTTGGCTGGGGCCAAGCTGACTCTGGGCAACTTGGTGTGCTCGTCGCAGCTGCCTCCTAGACCTGCCGTCTTAGCCCCCGTCCGTGCATGCACACTGGCTACCGTGGTTGGTCTCAGTGTCTCTCCAGGTTGCCCTGTCCAGAGCCACTTGCCCCCGCTCATGGATGGGGTCCAGGATCTCCGTGTCTCTAGCTGTGTGGCCCAGTAGGGTCGTGTTACACCCAGCCAATTTCCCAACCAGTCCTTGCGTGTCCCTGCATATCTCATGCTGTGCTGCCCCCCACAGTGCCCTCCCCACACCCAGTTCTAGGCATCACCTCCCAGAGGAATTTTTGAGTCAGGAGCTGGGACTCTATCTGTCCTGCCTTAGAATCCTCCTCCTCCATTGCTTCTCAGCCTTTTGGCTAAGATCGAGTATAGAATCCTCCTCCAGCACAGATGGCTGAATGATGCTTGGTAGATGTTTGTTGACTGACCGAATGAGCCCAGTGCTCTGTGCAGAGACCCCTGGAGCTGGAAAGCTCCATGCTGTAACCCTGGGGGGTTTTCAGGAGCACCTGCCTTATTCTGGGATGCAAGGTGAGGGTGAGCAGCACCCTTTTTTTTGGAGGTGGCTGCTTGGTGGTGGACATACCTGCCCCAGTGGTTTGAGTCTGGGCTCCCGAAGGGCCAGGTCTCTTATGGTTTATTTTTTTTTGGTTTTGTGAGACAAGGTCTCACTATTCGGCTGGCTTTGAACTCACTGTGAAGCCCAAGTTGGCCTAGAACTCGAGGCAGTCCTCCTGCCTCAGCCTCCCAGAGTGCTGGGATTATAGGCTTGTGCCACCATGCCTAACATACACAGTCTTATTTTTTGGAAGGAGTCCTTGGTCTCTGCTACGTCTTGGCATGAGTTCAGATGCTGGCATGGTCCTTTGTAGCTGTGTTACCTTGTCACCTGGTCTGCCCAATGCCAGGTGGGCTGATGGGCACCAAGGGGGTGCTTTGTGAGCAGGCCTTTCTTCTGCACGAAATCCAGCCCTGGGTCCTTGGATCATCTGCCCGTGCACCTACGCTCTGTGCCTCCTTCCAGAGAGCTCCAGGGTGTGCCTGCAGGACCTGAGCAGCCTCTAGGGGCTCTTGTACCCAACACAGCCAGTGCCCCATGTCCAAGAGGCCCAGCAAATAGCCACCGTGGCCACTAGGCAGCCGCTGCTGTGTGCCAGCAACTCTGTAGGATCTGTGCCACGTAGAGCCCCTCAGAGAAGGCACCGTTGCTCTCCCATTCGCAGGTGGGGAGCCTGAGGCCTGTGGGGGTGAGGAGGGGCTAAGCTGGAACCCTGAGCCAGGGCCTGCCTCTTCCACCTGCCCTGCCTGTTACCTCTGTGGACACCCTGTCCCCATGGGCCCTGATGATGTGGTGACACTTTCACAGGGCCCCTTTGCCTGCAGGGTTGGGACACCCACCCAGATCCCTTCCTAGCCCTGTCTCTGTACTGGGCGTGGGACCCCAGCAGGTTTTGCTGTCTCCCTGTGTCTCAGTTTCCTCCTTGGGAGGATGGGGGTGGGCCAGGGTTGGTGGTGCTGGAAGGGCCTGTGGGGCAGTGGCAGTGGTAAATGCCAGCCCTGCCTAGCTCCGTCTCAGGTGAGGTGGCACTGGGTCTGTCCCTGGGTGCTCAGCCCAGGCGGGCTGTGTGCCCTGCACACCTGTCTCCAGGAACAGCTGGGCCCCTTGCCAGGCGGGTAGCTCCCTAAGGCAGGACTGGGTGCCCGCCTGGTCCTCATCCTCCTCTCAGCACAGAGAAGCAGCTGGCCTTCTGGTGTTGTCCAGGAGGCCAGCGGAGCTGTCAGAGTCTCAGTCAGGACACATTGTTCATGTCGCCCTGCTCAGACCTGCCTTTGGCTCCTCCCTTACCTGAACAGAATCTAAGTCCTGTTCCTATTTATGGCTGGCATCGCTGCCCCAGGAGATCTCATCTCCGGTGCCTTCTCTCGCTCCTGTGTCCCTGTGCTGTTCCTTGGCACAGTCCTGCCTCAGGGCCTTTGAACTTGCTCTTCTCACTGTGTAGCTCACTCTCCCTGGAGACATCTGCATAAACCCATCCATGCTCCCTGACCACCTGTTTATCATCCTCCCTGCTGGGTATTGCGTAGGGGAGACATGGACAGGCAGGAGCAGCCATGTACAGTCTAGAGAGGAGAGGGTGAGCCAGCAGGAAGTATAGAAGAGCTGTGTTCTGTGGCCAGTGCTGAGAGGGAGCAGACCAGCAAGAATGGCGTGAGGGACATAGTCAGGGAGGCCCTCCCCGCACACGTGGCCCTTGAAGCCACCATGGTCCCGGGGGAGGGAGCAGCATGTGTGTGGGGCCCTGAGGCTGAGATGCAGAGGAACTGGAGGGAGGAGGGCTGGGCCACTGAGCCAGGCTAGGCTGGGGCAGGACTGGGTTCCGCCGGGTGACAGTGTGAGCCGGGCTCAGAGGCCACAGCACGATGCAGGCCGAGGTGGGGGATGGCCAGGTGCGGGGACAATGTTGGGTGCCTGTCCTGCTTCTTCGGGATGCCCCCCCGTGTTTGCAGAAGCAGCCTGGGCTTAGCCTGGGGGACCCTGGGGACGGTCGGTGCCCTGAGATGGGAGCCTTGAGACTGTGGGCTGTACACCCCAAGGGCCAGCTCCTTCTGAGGGTGCTGGCAGTACGGTGCCCATTTCCTGTCCCAGAGTCCAGACTAGTGGGCATGAGGGAGGCTGAACCTTCAGGACCGGTAGGCCTGAGTTGGCTGCTGCCACTGGAGAAGGGGACCTGAGACCTCGCCCATGCTTACTCTTCAGTGCAGCTGTGGGCCCTGGGGTAGCCCTCTGGCCTCAGTTTCCTTGTGGGGTTCCCAGCCTGGCCCCATCCTGTCCTGCCGTTCTTCTCTGTCCTCACCTGAGGGTGTGGCAGCTGGGCTGCTGTGGAAGGAGGGATATGTGGCAGGGCCTTGCCCCTAACCGCGGGTGGCCTTGCCCCTGCTACCAGCCTCTCCCTTGCTCCTCTGTCTTCCGGTCGTGTGATGTCACACCGGCCTAGTGAGGCTGCTGTTCACCGTGGCCTGCATGAAAATGGTTTAGCATCAAGCCAGGGACACACCTTGCTGTGGACACGCCTCCTGGGGCCTCCAATGGGACAGTGGCTCCCTCGCCCGCCCCGCTCTCCTCGTCTCCCCAGATACACATTCACTGTTCAGACGCACGTGGCAGAGCCAGGTACACAGGGAGGCTGAGGCAGGAGGATCACAAGTTTGAGCCCCTCCTGGGCAACTTGGTGGTTTAGTGAGACCATCGCAAAATAAAAAATTAAAAGGGCTGGGATGTAGCTCTGTGCGAAGGCTCTGGGTTCGATCCTGGTTGTCTTGGGTCCACTGCCCCAGCTCTGGGCGGCCCCTGAGGCTCCTGTCAGGTGGCTCCACTGGGCATCTCCAGTGGCCCCAGCAGTGGGCCAGCCCTGTGCCAGGCTATTGTAGTCTTGCGTGTCGTGTTCTTGGCCATGGGGGCTCGCATGGCCGTGCCCTCCATCGGCTCTTCTGCTCTGCTCTCTGGGGCTGGCGGGTCCCCTCCTTCCTGGTGCCCGGCACCCTGAGCCTCTCTTAGGTTCTGCTCTTGAGAAGCTCCTGGTTTTGAGGGTACAGTGAGGTGAGCGTGGGGGACACTCCATGACTGTGTTCAGGGCACCTGAGTGCAGCTGCCACGTACCCTGCAGAGAGTGCCGGGGTGCAGCGTTGGTACTAGCAGAACCCCAAGGCCTCCATGCTGGGGGTTGAACCCTGAGACGCCTGCAGACGCTGTGGGGTTGACCCTTGGCTGAGGCGGCCTGGCCGTGCCCCGCTATTATGCGATAGGATTCTCATGTTTTGTTGCGGTGTCTAACTTAGCTGGAGGTCTCATTCTGGGCACAGTTGACCGTGTATGTGTGGGGGTGTGGGGGAGGGGGACAGGTACGAGGCTGGTGGGCAGGGGAGAGATGATAGCTCGGGATGATGGGGGACTCACTGCTGCCTGGGTCCCCAGGGCATGGCCGGGCCGACGAGGACTGTGCAGAGGACCGGGCCAGGCACCGGGAGGAGCGGCTGCTCGGGGGACGGCTGGACCGGGACCAGGAGAAGCTGCTTCGGTGAGGGCTGGGGGTCTGGGGTCCCCAGGTGGGCTTGGCCCCTTGACGTGGGTGCTGTGGCCCCGATGCCTCCTTTGTCCTTCCTGCCCCTGGCCTGCCTGGGCTGTCCCCGAAGCCTCTGTTCTTCCTTCCAGAGAGAGTAAGGAGCTGGCCGACCTGGCCCGCCTGCACCCCACCAGCTGTGCTCCTAACGGCCTGAACCCCAACCTCATGGTGACCGGGGGCCCAGCGCTGGCGGGCTCAGGGCGCTGGTCTGCCGACCCTACGGCCCATCTGGCCACACACCCCTGGCTGCCCCGCTCCGGCAGCACGTCCATGTGGCTCGCTGGCCACCCGTACGGTGAGCGGGGGGGTAGGGATTGTCTCCCTGTTTGGGGGGAATGGCAGGGGCCTAGATGACGGGCAGGGGGCTCAGTGCTGGCTGCTGCCCTCCCTCTGCTGGAGCCTGGCTTCCTCTTCTCCTGCCTCGGGTCCCTTTGCTGCCCATAGGGAAGTGCCCAGTGTGGGGGTGCCCCGTGGGGCTGTTTGCAGTTGGCCATTGCCCCTGCATCCTTGGCTCCTTCCTGGAGGCCCCGGAGGCTCAGGGCCTGGGGAGCTGGCCAGGTGGGGGCTGCACTGGATCCCGGGGTTGGGCTAGCTAGAGCTGCCTGTGGATGGATAGTCAGGGGCCTCCTGGTGCTGATGTGTACCCTGGTTCCTCCTCCTAGGTTTGGGGCCCCCCTCTCTGCACCAGGGCATGGCACCTGCGTTCCCACCTGGCCTGGGGGCCTCCCTGCCATCGGCCTACCAGTTTGTCAGGGACCCCCAGTCGGGCCAGCTGGTGGTAATCCCCAGTGATCACCTGCCTCATTTCGGTAAGTGACAAAGTGCCTTGCCCTACACAGCGGAGTGGGGACAGATGGGTTCAGAGAAAGTGTCCCGACCTTGGTGGTGTCCATGGGACCAAGATTTGGGATCCTTGTTTCCAAGAACTTGTATGCAGAAACCCCATAACGAGAGCCCAGCCGGGCAGCCCAGGAGGGCTTAAGTGCCCCAGCCCTTGGGGGTCCTCATGGTGGTGGCCTTGGGGGCGATCAGGGTGGAGGTCTGGGTAGTGTGGGCTGAGGGTGATGCCCCTGCCGTGTCCCTGCAGCCGAGCTGATGGAGCGCGCTGCCGTGCCACCCCTCTGGCCGGCGCTGTACCCGCCGGGCCGCAGCCCCCTGCACCATGCGCAGCATCTGCAGCTCTTCTCGCAGCAGCACTTCCTGCGGCAGCAGGAGCTCCTCTACCTGCAGCAGCAGGCTGCCCAGGCCCTGGAGCTGCAGCGCAGCGCCCAGATTGTGGTGAGTTGGCTGAGCCTCCCAGGATAACAGGGACGGGAGGGGACACAAGGGGACACCCAGAGGCGGGGTTCTGGGAGGCTTCCTGCAGGAGGCAGCACCTGAGCAGAGGGAAGGGGTCCCCCCTGCCTCCCGCAGAGGGAGTGGCTTTACAAAGGCCCTGAGAGTGCCTGGCCCAGGGAGCTATGGGGAAACCAAGGCAGAGTGGCCTGTGGCCTGGAAGTTTGCATGCGAGGCCTGGGCTCTTCTCTGGCTGGCTGCTCGGAGCAGGCCTAGAAGGCCCAGCCGCTGGCTGCCGATGGCCTCTCGGTGGGGATGGGCCTCCTGGTCCCTTGGGACGGGGCCTGTAGGGTCCCCTCTGGGGTGTGGTCCTTTGTCTTGCTGAGGCATTCTGAGAGAGCCGTGCTTGGCTTCGCCTTGTCCCCTCCTCCTCTGGGTGGTGACCTTGCTGGAGAAGGCGATTCTGCGGCCCATCAGGCCCTGGGTGTGAACCTTAGCTCTGCTAGCCCTGTCTGCGGGTCCCTGGGCAAGTGATGTCACATCTCTGGCCTTAGAGAGAATGGAGATTGGTAATTGCCAGTCACCGGCTAGTCTTTGATTATCTGTGTGCTAACTGCTGGCCTCACAAGCTCTGGCCATTGTCCAGCCACTCCTTTATCTTACCCACTTGTCATCGGACCCGAACACGGGCTCCTCTGTCCTGGGCGGTGCTCAGACACCCAAAGGTGACAGTGCAGCGAGTGCTTAGCAGGTAGTGAGTGCTCCGTGAGGGTGGCTGTCTCACATACAGGTGCCATACAGGTGCTGGGTGTCTTCAGGAGCCCCATGCCTCACCTCAGGGGTCCAGATGGAGGTCCCCACATAGCCTGGGCAGGGGCCGAGGACCCACCGGGGTTCCATGGAATCCTGTGCTTATTACGCATGTGCCATGATGGAATGTCCATCTCAGGCCAGGGTGGGTGGGTGGCCTGGACCTCGGGTCTGGGATGAGGCTCCCCCAGGCTGGGGGACCCCAGGGCTGGCTGTGCTGAGCCTGCCTACTGCCCCCTCTGCAGCAGGAGCGGCTGAAGGCCCAAGAGCAGCGGGCTGAGATGGAGGAAAAAGTGAGCAAACGGAGCCTGGAAGCTGCAGGCAAGGCTGGTCTGGCTGCCGCGGGCCCGGGGCTGCTGCCTCGTAAACCCCCCGGCCTGCCTGCTGGCCCTGCGGGTGCCTATGGCAAAGCCGTGAGCCCACCGCCGTCCCCCCGTGCCTCCCCTGTGGCTGCCCTGAAGGCCAAGGTCATCCAGAAGCTGGAGGATGTGACCAAGCCGCCCGCCTACACCTACCCTGCCACGCCCAGCTCCCTCCCCAGCAGCCCACCACCTGCCTCCCCACCACCTACCCCCGGCCTCACCCGAAAGGAGGAGGCCCCCGAGAATGTGGTGGAGAAAAAGGACTTGGAGCTGGAGAAGGAAGCCCCCAGCCCCTTCCAGGCCCTGTTCTCAGGTAGGACCGTGGGCTGCCTGAGCCAGCTCTGACTCCATTTGTCCGATTTTTTTTCGTTTTTTGTCTTTTGAGAAAGGATCTCCCTAAATGACTAAGTTGCCCAGGTTGGGCTCAGTCTCACCGTCCTTCTGCCTCAGCCTCCCAGACTGCTGAGATTCTAGACGTGTGCTATCCGACCTGGCTTCATTCAGAGTCTTTGTGGAGTATCTGCTCATTGTTGAGCACCATCCTCTGAAATGCATTCACGTGCACACAGACAGTTGTCAGTGATTGTGCCGTGGACAGTAGGCGGAATGTGAGCTCTTACTGCAGGAGGGGAGGGGTCCTGTGTATTGGGCACAAGACCTGCAGGACTGTGTGCTGAGTCGTGGCAGCACAGAGGCCCCCGTGCTGGGCAGCAGTCTACCAGCCCCAGGTTTGGGTGCGCACGCACAGACTTCCTGTGTCTGCTGGGACCTGTGGTGGGTGGTTTGGGGGCTGAGCGTGTGTCCTCCTCCAGGGCCTGGTAAAAGAGTGTGAGCTTACACTAGGGAGGACTTGAGTTCTAATTCAGGTTTCAGCCCCAGTGCTGTGTGAGCTCAGGCAGGTGGCTGCCCTTCTCTGATGGTAGTAGTAGCGCAGAGCCTGCTCTGGTTCCTTGTCCTTTTTGTCGAGTTCCTGCTGTGTGCCTGTGACCTGCCCATTCTGGGCTAGGCCTGGGCCTGCAGCAGGGTTACTGCACATGCCCTGTTCTCAGGTTGGGTTGCAAGTGGGGGACAGAATTGTTTCTTTGACATTTTGAGTACCCGTGTCATGGGGGTGAGGGTGGCAGTTTCTCTTGGACTGGGAGCCCAGGACATCCTGACTGAGTGAGGAGGCGCGGGTCTTAGTGGACCTCGCGAAGCGTTTGCTTCTGGCCCAGTCTTGCGCTGGATTCCTTGGGGCAAGGGGTAGAGAGGTGGCCGTGGGGCGACCCTTGGACCAGGTGGTGGCTCACTGGTACCTCTGAGGCCCAGACATGTTGATGGGCTCTGTTATTTCTCAGATCGCTGGAAAGGCTCCCAGTGCTGTGGCCCATCAAGCAGAGCATGGCTGTGGCCTGGCTTTCTGTCCTGGGTGATGGACAGGTGGGGACACAGGGGCCCTTGGACCCCTGGGGGCCCCCACGCTGACCCCCAGTGTTCTTGGCAGATATCCCTCCGAGGTACCCGTTCCAAGCCCTGCCACCGCACTACGGGAGGCCCTATCCATTCCTGCTGCAGCCCACGGCGGCTGCCGACGCCGACGGCCTGGCTCCGGATGTGCCGCTTCCAGCCAACGGCCCCGAGCGCCTGGAGCTCTCGCCTGAAGACAAACCCATCTGCCTGTCACCCTCTAAGATCCCTGAGCCGCTGCGGGAGGCCCCGGAAGAAGAGCCGCTGGCCGACCGGGAGGTGAAGGCCGAGGTAGAAGATGTGGACGAGGGTCCTGCAGAGTTGCCGAGGCTGGAGTCACCGCTGGCCCTGCCTGTCCCTGAAGCCATGGTGGCAGCGAGCCCTGCGGGCAGCTGTGGAGGTGGCCTGCGGGAGGCTCAGGTGCCGGGCGCCATGGGGCAGGACTGCCCAGACCCCTCTGAAGACCCAGACTTTGCGGAGGGCACTGAGGCCCAGGTGGAGTTGCCAGGCCTGACAGAGTCCCATGTGCGTGTCTTGGAGCTGGTGGGGCAGCTGTCACCTGAGCCGCTGGTGGAGACTAAGGAGGAGCCAGTGGAGGTGCCCCTCGACGTGCCCATGGAGACCCCTCTGGCCGAGGTGGGGCCCGAGGAAAGCCTGGCACAGCCAGCCCTGAGTGAGCCCCAGCCCAGCCTTGAACTGCCGGACTGTGACCTCCCCGCCAGGGAGGGACAGTGCCCTGACCTAGAGGCCCAGGAGGCTGCACCTGTGCCTGCCAGCACCTGCTACCTGGAAGAGGCGACCTCAGACCAGTTCCTGCCTGGCTTGGAGGACCCGCTGGCTGGCATGAACGCCCTGGCAGCTGCAGCGGAGATGCCCCAGGCCAGGCCTCTGCCGTCCCTGGGCACCAGAGCCCAGGCTGTGGAGAGGCTGGACACAGCCCCGCGCCTGGTCTTGGAGCAGGGATTTCTGCAGGGCATCACCCTGCTGAGTGAGATCGCAGAACTAGAGCTCGAGAGGAGGAGCCAGGAGATGGGAGGTGAGTGTTGCCTCTAACCAGTGATTGGTTTTGTAGTTCTTTTTCAAAACCTTTTTAAACTAGGTGTCATGGCGCATGCCTGTAAACCTAGCCCTTGGAGGCTGAGGTAGGAGGGTGGCCATGAGTTGGAGACCAGCCTGGGCTACATAATCAGACTTTATCTCAGATACTACACTTGATCTTAGCCAAAAGGCCGAGAAGCGATACAGACAGACTTTATCTCAGAAAGCCAAAGAATTTTTTCTAACTTTGAGGAGCTCCAGAATAGGGCTTGTTCTTTTTTTTTTTTTTTTTAAATTTTAGACTTTTTGAGGCAGGGTCTCTCTGGAATTCATGCTGGCCTTGAAAACGCATTATGACCCAGGCTGGCCTTGAACTTGCAGTGATCCTGTTCCCTCAGCCTCTCAAGTGCTGGGGTTACAGGTGTGCCACCATGCTTGGCTCATACTCATTTTTTAAAAATTGTGATAAAGTACAGCAAAATGTATCATCTTGGCCATTTTTAAGTGTTCATTTGAGCAATGTTAAGTATATTTATATTGCTGTGCAGCCAATCTCTGAGTTTCTAGGTAGTAAAATTTCTCCATCAAAGGTGTGTTTGTATTAGCATGATTCTTTGGGTTGTAAGGGACAGAAATTCTTGTTTAAATTGGCTTTTAAAAAGGTAGGAGACAGCTGATGATTTAGCTCAAGTGGTAGAGTGCTTCCCTAGCAACTGCAAGGCCCTGAGTTTGATTCCCAGATGGGCTCCCCCCTCAAAAAACCTGAAAAGGGCAGGAGAGAATTTACTGTTTGAGGGAACCAAAGTCTAGCAGTCACGGGGTAGTTTCAGGAATGGCTGGATCCAGGTGCTCAGACAATACCATCAGCAGTTTCTCTTTGCCCGGGCACCGCCTTCCTGCAGTCTGTTCTCCTTCTTTTCCACTTTCTTCTCTGTTGGTCTGGCTTGAGGCGGGTTCATTGTCCTCCTGATGGGCTCCACCAGTTCCTCCCAGGCCTGTTCAGCTCAGCTCAGCAGCCTCTTGAAGGAGGCCACCTGTTTCCCAGGTGCTCTGACAAAAATGCCGAGACTCGCTCTCATGGGCTGACTTGGGCCCATGCTGCTTTTTGGCCGGGGGGTGGAAGTGGTCCTGGGGATCAAATCTGGGATTTTGTACGTCTAGGCCATCACCGTGCCACTGGACCATCCCCCTACGACCTGCTTGTTTTGGAACCAGGACTTGCTGTAGTCTACAGACTAGTTTTAAACTCCTGGCTCAAGAGCTCCTCGCACTTCAGCCTCCCAATAGCTGGGACTGCGTGGTTCGTGGTCTCCCTCCGCCCCCGCCTCAGTACTGGGGCTTGAACCCAGGGTCTTCCCAATTGAGCTCTACCACAGCCTTTTCTTTTTTGAGACAGTCTCACTAATTTGCCCAGGCTGGTCTCGAACTTACCATCCTCCTGCCTCAGCCTCACAGAGTGCTAGGTTTACAGGCATGAGCCCCAGTGTCTGGCTGATATATGCATTTTTACAGCAGCAAATCCTGAGGCTGGAGAGATGGGCCAGGCTGGTCACATCCATTGGTCACTTCCAGGTTATGGGGAGGGCTGTAGGGAAAGGTGCCCCTTTGGCGAGAGGGGCGGTGGATTCTGTTCAGCTTGGAAGCAAGGTGCTCCAGTGCCCCGTGCAGGACTGGGCCCCAGCACCGAGGAGGGGCCTGGCATGGGCAGCGGAGAGAGGCTGATGTCCTTACGTGTTCTGCATATTTCCCATAGCGATTCTCCTGTTACCAGTTCACAGACGTCTCTGGAAACCTGGCTTGTTCCCTTAAGATATTCTGTAACCATTTTTCAAAGTTGTGGTTTTTTGAAACCTTTTTTTATGGTACTGGGGATTGAAACTATGGCCTTTGCACTGAGAGCTACATCCCACCCTTTTAAAATATTTTATTTGAGACAGGGTCTCACTGTGTCCCTTACTTAGATAGCCCTAGCTGTGTGGTTGTGATCCTCCTGCCTCAGCCTCCTAGAGTGCTAGGGTTACAGGCATGTGCCACTGGTTTAAGAAACACTATTTTTAGGACTGCCTGGTTGTCTGCTCAGCAGAGGCCCTGGCCTTCAGTGGCCCAGTCCTAGGTTGTCAGGCATTCTTGTTTGCCTTGGTATTCTTACTTTGCTGTTGGAGATACTGTGATGATTATCCTTGTG
Source organism: Hystrix cristata (assembly GCA_004026905.1). NCBI lineage: Eukaryota > Metazoa > Chordata > Mammalia > Rodentia > Hystricidae > Hystrix > Hystrix cristata. The sequence continues at coordinate 51,112 of PVJO010001369.1, read as the reverse complement.
GAAAAACATTAGCCTGCTCCGATTCTCTTTGGTTTGTGCCCCTAGTGGCTGTACTATTGGGTCACAAGGCCACCTTTTCAAGGCTTTTTCATCCCCATGGTGGGATGGCCTCCAGGAAGCTGGGCAGGTGTCCCATTGGCCATGTGACAGAGTTGTTCCCTCACCAAGGACCTGGTGTGTGTGGTGGTTCTAAAATCCGTTGTGGTTTTTCTATCATGAAAATAAGCCACTGGAACTGGGTGTGGTGGCGCACAGCCTGTAATCTCTGTACTCTGGGAGGCTGAGGCAGAAGGATCTCAAGTTCGATTCCAGGTTGGGCAGCTTAGCGACTTAGCGAGACCGAGTCTCAAAGAACACAAATAGGGTTGGGGATGTAGCTCAGTACAAAGGTCCTGGCTTTCATCCCCAGTATTGCCCAAAAGAAAAACAAAAAAAGGTCACTGGAATTTTTTTAACAGAAAAAACTGAAAATCTCCCTGATTCCACCAACTGGTGGTGAGTTTGCTTTTGGTGGGGCCTGAGGAGAGGCCAGAGGGTACTGGGGAGGTAGGGGCCCGTGTTGAGGACGTGGTCACGGGGGCAGGATTTGTGGTTTGCGGCTGCTGCCCACCTTTGCCCTCTGCCTGGTGCTCCACAGCTGGGTCCGGCTGGCTCCTTGCTGATGGGCCCTAGAGTTGTTGTCTGTGGCCTCCTGGATGCAGGGCTGCTTAGCAACTCTGCGGGGACCGGGCAGCTTCAATAAGAGAAATTCCGTGTCTCGAAATCTGGAGGCTGGAAGTGTTTTGTTTGTTTGGCTTTCGGTGCTGGGGATTGAACCCAGGGCCTTTGCACTGAGCTACATCCCAGCCCTTTCCTTTGTGAGCTAGGTCTCACCAGGTTGCTCAGACTGGCCTTGAACTGGCCTCCTACCTTGGCCTCCCAGGTAGCTGGGATGTCTGAGATCAGATGTCGGCAGGACTGGCTCCTGCTGAAGGCTGCACGGGTCCATCTCCTGGCTTGTGGGCAGACATTCTTGCCTGGTGTCTTTCCTGTGTGCTTGGCTTTGTCTCCGTATTTCCTTCTCTACAAGGGCTCCAGCCATGTGGGGTTTGGGCCTACCCTAATGGCCACCTTTGGCTTGGTCACCGGGTCCATTCACATTCTGAGGTGCCAGGGATCCCTGTGCAACATTATGTTGTGGGGACACAACTGACCCCTTTAATGGCTGACCTAGAGGTCACACAGGTGTCCCTTGGATATCATTTGAATGCCTCAACATGGCTAGCTTGTTGGAGAGAGAAGGAGATGACAAAGTTGTGCCTTGGTCCTTTCCTGTGGGACAAAGCCCTGTCCCCTGCCTTACCCAGGACCGTGGAGGGGGGCAAGGCGAATCAGAGGCAGCATCTCAGGCTGGGCCACCTGCTTGTCGGACAGCAGCCCACAGGAGTGGGTGGAGTCTGCTGCAGTGTGGCCTGTTTTACTAAGTACATATGAGATGTGATCACAGCGAAAGACATGTTGCCACGAATCCCTCAGAAACACGACCTCCTGCTTCCTGAGGGTCAATAGTTGGCTTCTTGTGGGTGCTTCAATATCGCAAATTGATTCACATTTCCCTTTTATGATCATTTTGACTTTGGGGAAGAGCCAGAAGTTGTACGGTCGCAGATCTGGTGAATAAGATGGATGAGGACACGCTGTCGTGCTTTTGTGAGCCTGCTTTTCCCTTGGATGACACTGGGCAACAGCATTCCCTACATTTTTATCACACCTGATAAAGACACTCAGGAAAGAGGATTCCCAGAGCTGCCTCAGAAAGTGGCAAGAACAATGGGATAGATCTTTTAGCAGCAAGGGTGGAGTATTTTGGGGGTCGGCTAATGGTCATGTGTCTTTTACTGTAATAAGTTTAAAAAAAAAATTTAAATATTCACCATATATTTTGATCATCCCTTGTATAAAATCAAAACCAGAGATTGTCAGCTAGGGTGATTCTGCCCCCCAGGGGACAGTGGTGGTAACATTTTGTCTGTCACAGCTTTGGGTGCACTGCTGACATCTAGTGGGGAGAGACGGGGCCTGCTAACCTCCCACAGCAGCAGCCACAGGGAGAATGGTGGGGGGGCGGTGCCCAGATATGCACAGCGTGGGCCTTGACGCTCTTTCTGTATGTCCACTTCACAGAACTTGGGCCAGTGACATAATAGACTTTTCCCTCAGGCACATGCATAGCATTCACAAAAATAGATCTTATTTTAGATCAGAGGAAAGTGTCAATTTAGACATTTTAATAAAGCTCGTTTTAGCCAGGTGTGATGGTGGATACCTGTCATCTCAGCATTCAGAAGGCTGAAGCAGGAGGATCTCAAACTGGACCCCTGGGCTGGGGATTTAGCTCAAGTGATAGAGTGCTTGGCTCTCAAGTGCAATGCCCTGAGTTCGATCCCCAGCACCAAAAAAAAAAAACAAAACAAAAAAAAACTGGACCCCTACCTGGGACAATTTAGTGAGACACTGTCTCAAAAAACTAAAAGGGCCTGGAGATGTAGCTCAGTGAGAATACTCTAGGTTCAGTCCCCAGTGGTGGGGGAAAAAAAAATAAGTAATTAAACGACATGAGTGGTGACTTTTAGACTAATTAAAACTCATTACACTGCTATAAAGTTTTTCTAAATAAAACTGCTGATATCCTAGTGTTTTGTTTTTATGAGACAGGGTCTCGCTGTGCAGTTTAGGCTGGCCTTGAACTCACTGTGTTGCCCAGGGTGGCCTCAAATTTGCAGCAATTGTCCTGCCTCAGCCTCCCGAGTGCTGGGATTATAGGCTTGAAGCACCAAGCCTGGTTCTAGTGATACTGACCTTCAGAAATGGCAGTTTTTTTAAGGGTCAGGCTAAGAATGAGAATCAGGCAAACCTGTTATGTGCTGACCGGAAGCAGAGAAAGTGAAGCATGGTGTACGATATGTATTGGTTGGTTCTGTTTGATGTTCTTCCAGGATGCCTGTGTGTGCTGAGATATTACTGTCCACACATAAGTGTTTCTTAAACCACTGAATGAACAGTGATCGCACCATCAGTGGCCTCTGCAGGGAGGGGCCTGTGTGGTGGGAGGAAGAGGGCTTTCCTTTCTCCACACCTTTGTGCTGGCTGTGTGTTGTTTTTTATCTTGGGCTCTTCTTTTTCCTTTTTTTCAATTTTATTTTATTTTTTTAGTACTGGGACTGAACCCAGGACCTTTGTACTGAGCTACGTGTCTCTCTGTTTTTCAAATTTTTGAGACAAGGTCTCACTAATGTGCTGAGCTAAGCTGCCCAGCCTGGCCTAGAACCTGTGATCCTCCTGCCTCAGCCTCCCAGAGTGCTGGGATTACAGGTGTGCACCACCATGCCCAGCTGCTTTTTTTCTGACGATGGGAGCCTTGTGTATTCACAATGGAAAAGTGAAGAGAGGGCCTCGTACCTAGAAAGGACCTCTTGGCCTGTGGTGACCGTGCTGAATATGATGTGCACCTGCACACAGTGTGGGCTGGGACCAAGCCGCATGTTCTGTCTTGCCTGTCTGATCCTGTTAGTGCTGTGTCCAGTGTCCCTGGAAGGCCTCAGGACAGGTGGCCCAGGGTACTGTGAGCCTGGGGCTGGTCCTGGCTCTGGGCCTCTGTCTCCTCCCTGCTTGGGGTCACCGAGGGGTTTGGCTGTGGCACCCAGCCCCTCCCGTGTGGCTTACCCGCCTCCTGTCCGCCCACAGTTGCAGAGCCCGGCCCGGCCATGCGGCCTTCGCTGGAGAGCCTGCTGGCGGCCAGCAGTCACATGCTGAAGGAGGTGCTGGACAGCCCCTTTGTGGACCCACTCAAGAACCTGCGGCTGCCGCGGGAGCTGAACCCCAACAAGAAGTATAGCTGGATGCAGAAGAAGGAGGAGCGGGTGAGCGGCACCGGCTTTCTTCTGCCTGGGGCCCAGCGGGTGGGGGTGGGACAAAACTCACACAGAGGTATCTCATTTGCCCCTGACTTCCTCCGCCAGCTTAGGATGGGGCCCAGGGCAGCTCGTTTCCCCTCTGGGATTGAACCCAGGGCCTTTGCACTGAGCTACATTCTCTAGCCCTCTTATATTTTTTATTTCGAGACAGGGTCTCGCTAAGTTGCCCAGACTGGGCTCAAACTTGTGATCCTCCTGCCTCAGCCTCCCAGAGTGCTGGGATGACAGGTGTGTGCCACCATGCCCAGCTTCATCTGGATGGCTTTGGTTCTCCATCTGGCACCTCACCAGGCATATCACCCAGATGGCAGCTGGGTGGAGTGGGAAGAAAGCAGGCAGAGCACCAGGCCTGGCTCTGCCATTTGCTGCCTGTGGGGCCCTGGGCATGGGCCACCCGCGCTCTGAGCCTTGCTCTCCTTGCTGCCTGAGCCCTAGTGACAGGCATCTTAGCTGAGTGCTGACTCTGTGCTGCTGTGGTCCCTGGTGCAGAGAGGGGTCCCAGGCCACAGGTACTAAGTGACAATGATAGGATTTGAGCTGGGGCTGTGGCCCCAAAGACCTGGCCCTTGCCATCCCCACCTGTGAGTGGCCACCTGAGAAGGAGCTGGGTGGTTGCCAGCATCACTATCCTCACCACTCTCCCTGTTCCTCTCCCCGGCCCCTCCAGATGCTTGCCATGAAGTCTTCCCTGGAAGACATGGATGCCCTGGAGCTGGACTTCCGGATGCGGCTGGCAGAAGTGCAGCGCCAGTACAAGGAGAAGCAGCGAGAGCTCGTGAAACTGCAGCGCCGCCGGGACTCTGGGTGAGTGCCCGGCCCGTGCTTCCTGGGCTGGCCTGTCCGCCAGGTGGTCAGGCAGTGGCAGGCGGGCGCCCGGCCCATGCCACACCGGCGCTGGGTAGGCAGGCTGTGGCGGCTGCCAAGTGTGTGTGGACCTGAGTGCCATGTACGCAGCGTGTGCCCCTCTCCGAGCCCGGCCCACCCCCCAGTTCACAGCCAAGCCTGTGGTTCTCTTTAAGGGACAGGCACGAGGATCCCCATAGAAGCTTGGCACGCAGAGGCCCTGGCAGGCCGCGAAAACGGACCCACGCCCCGAGCGCACTGTCGCCCCCCCGCAAGAGAGGGAAGAGCCACAGCAGTAGCGGAAAGTAAGGCTGGCCCCTCGGTGGGTCGGGGACTGGCACCGAGCTCGGAGGGGAGGTGCAGGGCCCGTGTGGTGCCTGCGCCCGGGGACCTTGAGTCCCCGGGGCTCTTAACCCCGGCAGCAGGAGCTCCCAGGGAACTTGGCACACTGCCTGGGCACGCAGGTTGAGCGAGGCTGGGAGGACTGACCTGGCAAAAGGTTGCCCTGTGGCATAACCCGAGCGCTTGGCCTGCCTTCCTGCCAGTCTGCTTCTTCCATGGCCAGGGCCTAAGTCCCGCCCTCTCCACGTACCTCCTCGCTGTGGAGCAGCCAGTCCTGCTGTGACTGCCTCTGATGCACGCTGTTGCTTGGTTCCCTCCGTGCCGGACAGTTCCCTGTCCTCCTGGCCTGATCTCCTGGCTCTTCCTGCCTGAGACCGGGGCCACTGCCTCTGTGTGCTCTGGGGATGAGGTCCTCGGTGGCAGCGGCAGCAGATTAGTGTGGCGCTGCTGGAGGTGGTCTTGTATGCTGGCTGGGAGGAGCGCCTCCCCTTCAGGGCCAGACTTCATGTTCCCTGGGCATTGCTGGGCTTCCGGCAACAAGCTGAACGAGGAAGGGGACTGTAGTATGCTGTGGCCTTGCAGCCTGGGTGTGTCAGTTGAGGACATGGAAGCAGAAGGAAAGAGCCTCCAGGGGCTACCTGAGAGACAGCAGGACAGCCGCGCGCAGCCCCAGAGTCTCCCCCTTGATGTTCCTGACTGCAGAGTGGATGGAGAGAGGAAGAGACGCGAGGCAGGGCACGGGTTCTGGGAGAGGACAGCACACGGCTGTGGCCTGGCAGTGCAGGTCGAGTGGATGACTAGTGGTCAGTGGGCCCGGGAGCGGGGGGGCTTCCTGCTGAGTTCCAGGTGCACCCCTCCTGTGATCTTAGGCAGGTGTTAGCTTTTCCAGTTCTCAGTTTTCTCATCTTATAAGGAAACAGTGCACAGTACCATGCATTGTTAGAAGGCACTAACACAGTTTGAGTCACAATATAAGGACCAAGCCAAGATGAGCTGCTTTTATTATCTGTGAAGCTTGAGCTTAAAGTAGGGAAGAAAAACCTTTGTGCATGTCCCAGCTGCCTGGACTCACAAGGAAGTGGGAGGCCTTGAGCGGCTCCTTCATAGACGTTCCTGATCTTAGTATTCCCCACCCATCCTGGTGGATTTCCTTGACATTTCTGATCCTTGTTTTTGGCATGTTTGGTACGGAGGTAGCTCGCTGTTTAAAGATGAGTGTGTGTGTGTGTGTGTGTGTGAGAGACAGAGAGAGAGAGTGTGAGTGAGTGGTGAGTGAATGTGTGAAGAGACTAGAGGCCGGTGGAGGATGCTGACTTGATTTGAAGTTTTGTTTCTTCTTGCACATTATACTCTCATTCTGCCTCATTTACAAATCTCCCAGCATTTCAGCACTGTCATTTTATAAGATCTGTCTCCCCAGATTGGTACTATGGCATCCAAAAGTGTGCTTCAGCCTCCAGAGCCCATCCTTCAGGGTCACAAGGGTGGACCTCAGCCCCGGAGGGTAGTCTGGCCAGTGTGCTGACCAGTGTGTGTTTGGCTTTCAGACTGGGCAGCAAGTCCCTGCTGACATCGGATGACTATGAGCTGGGAGCCGGGATAAGGAAGAGACACAAAGGGCCTGAGGAAGGACATGACGCTCTCATTGGAATGGGGAAAGCCAGGGGCAGGAAGCAGAGCTGGGATGAGCATGAGGCCTCGTCTGACTTCATGAGTCAGGTCAGTAGCCCAGTCTTCCAGCTGTGCCGCCTTCCTGGGGTAAGGGGTCTGGAGGTCATGCTTGAGAGCGCGCACGTTCCTTTTGCAAGTCTGTCGGTCCCTGTTGCTGTAAGCAATGGTTACCTCCCCTGAGGTCCCGAAGAGATCGGGAACTTAGCAAAGTGACACAGCATGAGAGGCAGAACCAGAACTACGTTCATTTGTGTGCTCCTTGACCCTTTGCTGAAGCCGAGCAGGGGACTGCAAGTTCTTAACCAGATAATACAATTACCCTGTTGTTTAACAGTATAATTGTTTAATGAGCAGCTTCATTGTTCCGTAGTTCTAAAAAACAAGGGCTTGCTGCCATTGTAATTTCCTCTGTGAATTCTCCAGGGGTAATGGGGTGAGAGCCAACTCCTTAATTTTTCTTATTTCTGCAGAGCATTGAAATCATCCATTTACAGGCCCAGCACAGAGGGAGAGGGGTCCAGTACTAGAAAGATTGCCAGTTTTGTATATCAGGATCCTTTTTAATCTCAAATTGTGTTGAGGGATGCTTTTGTTGTTTAAGTGACAGTGTCCCAACTTCTTTCCTCTTTATGAAGCGCTACCTGATTAAAGAAAACAGAGATAACGTTGAAATGCAGAGCATTAATGGCTTTGAAACTGTACATTTCACTTCAACAGATGACTACAGTTGATGATAGGCCGGTGAGCAGGAATTTAATCTGTGAAATCTCTAATCATTCTTTCTGCCTCAGGCATCCAAGACACACTTCAGGCATTTTCTTGGCAGCTCTGGCCCATTTAGTTAGACAGGCTGGCTTAGACTGTGCAGCAGTCTCCATCAGCGGCTGTAGGTGGTTGAGATAAGCAGATCAGCCATGCTCTGATTTAGGTTTTCAATTTTTTTTTTAAAAACAAGACTGGGGAATGAACCTAGGTCCTCCCTACTGAGCTATATATCCCCAACCCTTTTTATTTTTTGAGACGGGGTCTCACTGAATTGCCCAGGCTGCCCTCAATTTGCAGTCCTCCTGCCTCAGCTTCCCAAGATGCTGAGATTACAGGCCTGTGCCACTGTGCCCGGCTGGGTTTTCAGTCTTGCTTTCTTTTCTCCCCTCTCAACTCTGCTGCCTTCTCTGGGCCATCAGCAGCTCTACTTGCTTAAAGTGCTTCTCTAGGAGATAGTCTATGGAAAGCCAGAGTGGAAATGCCAGGGCCAATGACGACTGTAACCATAGTAACAACTATTTAATAAATGGTTACTTTGGGCCAGGCATTTTGATAAATGCTTTCTGTGCCTTATCTCAGTTCATCTTCAGAACAGCCTGGTGATGTCCAAACAGCAATGTCCCCGTTTTATGAAGTGTAAGGACTGAGGTAAGAGGAGTTCAACAAGTCAGGCATAAGGAAGGACTGGAGCCCAGGACTATCAGGGTTGTGCACTGAAACCCACTGTCCCGTCTTGGCAAATGTCCTAACCTGTGACCCAACTTCCCTCCTCAGCTAAAGATTAAGAAGAAGAAGATGGCCAGCGACCAGGAGCAGTTGGCAAGCAAACTAGACAAGGCCCTCTCCCTCACAAAGCAGGACAAGTTGAAGTCGCCCTTCAAGTTTTCGGACAGTTCTGGGGGAAAATCGAAAACTAGTGGGGGCTGCGGCAGGTTCTTGACGCCTTATGACAGCCTGTTGGGCAAGAACAGGAAGGCGCTGGCCAAAGGCCTGGGCTTGTCTCTGAAATCCTCTAGAGAAGGTAAACACAAAAGGGCCGCCAAAGCCAGGAAGATGGAGGTGGGGTTCAAGGCCAGAGGCCAGCCCAAGTCGGCCCATTCCCCGTTCGCCTCCGAAGTGAGCAGCTACTCCTACAGTAAGTAGCCGACGCCGCGCTGCCTCCTGGCCGCTGCTTCTCTCCTTTCCTATTCCTCACTTTCTTCCTCTTCGTCCTCTCTGGCACAATCTGAAGATCTCTTTGGGCTCTGTGCTGTCTCTGGGTCGGAGGTAGGAATCGTCTGAAGCGGAAGTGCCGGTAATTGGCAGACACGGTGCTGGCCGGGTGCCTGTGATTGGTGGGTATCTGTGACTGGCGGGCCGGAACCGAAGTCGGCTCGCCCTCTAGTAACCACTCTGCACTGTTCCACCGGAAGTCATCCGAATGGAGGTCTAGCGTACCGTAGAGTTTCCAGCCCCTCGGCCTAGAGAGGTCTGGAATGCGACTGCTTTTGAGAGTGCTAGAGGTGACGAGCTCGCTTACCCGCAGGAAGCTCACCGTTACGGGAAGTGTTTCTGGCTGGCCTCTGAACCCAGCGCATCATGGGCGTGTTTTCGTTTGAGGATTGCCCCGCGCCCGGGTACCTTCATTTTGTTGCTGAGGCTGTCAGTGCCAAAGGGGTGGAGGGAAGGGTGCGTGCCCAGGCGTGGAGGGTCGAGGGTGAGTCGAACACGGTTCAGCCTGCGCCCTGCCTCGATGGCTGCTTCCACGTCGGCCTGTAGGCCGCGGTAGCGACGTGTGACTGTCGAGCCCTAGAAGTGGAGCAGAGGCCGTGTTTGTGGCGCTGTTGTGGCTCTCCCGAGCGCGGCGTCTCCTCGGGTTCCGCGGGCTGCTGCTACGTGGTGGGTAGAAGGCGCGCGCTGGGTGTTTGTGGACCGAGCACTGCTCGTGTCCGCGGCGGGCAGTTACCAAACATGTGGCGGCTGCAGGAGGGGCTTCTTGGGTCCAGGCCCTCGTCCTTGTTTATTCTGCGATTCCCCAGTCCTTGGACCCGTGGAGGGGTTCGCTCCGGCGCTGCCAGGTTGTGTCCAGGGCTTTTGATGCGCTGTGGCTGGGTCCCCAGGAGTGTATGTATTTGGAAGGGAAGTGTCAGGTGCAAAAAGTGGACACGTTCGATGTTACAGTAAAGTGTGTTTTCTCTTTTTCCATTTCTCCATCCTGTCCTTAGTCTTTTTCTTTCCCTCCCTCTCTTCCCCTTCCTTCTCTCTCTTTGCTTTCTTGCATCTATCCTTGATTGAGCTTCAGGACCTTTGCACTGAGCTACATTCCCAGCCACTGTTTAAATTTTGAGACAGGGCCTCCTTTTGTTGTTAAATTGCCCAGGCTGGACTTCTGCTTGTGATCCTTCTGCCTCAACCTCTCAGAGTGCTAGGATTACAGGCGTGTACTACTGTGTTTTCTTTCTTTCTTTTTTTACTACGGTGTTTTCTTAAGGAAAGAAAATAAACGTAGTTACGGAGTTGGACGTAAAACCTCATCTCTTGCCCTCCAGGGTTCTTGGGAGCCTTAAGTGAGCTCAAGAGGGCAGAACCAAACACAGCACCTTGGTGCAGGGTTAAATTGATGTTGTGTTTCTGTTTTTCCTGGACTAGTGGCTCTCCAGGACCACTGTGCCAAGGGATGAGGCAAGCAGTGTGTCTTATGTGCCGGGGACGTAGCACACAAAATCACCGTAACTTCAGTGCTCCTCTGATTTGGTGGGTGTGTTGTGACAGCACTGCCCAGGTCCCTGGCCATGTGTAGGAACAAGGAGCGGGTAGGGACAGACTTGTTGCTCTGAAGGGGAACAGATTTTTTCTTTGTTGTGTTTTGCTCAGTTAGGAATAATGAGGGCTGGGGGCGAGGACTATTCCTTGGCTGCTTGCTGGAAGACCTCTGCACGTCTTTGCTTACAGGTGGAGGTGGAGGGGGTAGGGTTAGAGGTAGAGGTCACGGATGAGATTGAGACCTAAGGTCTTTGGGGTGCCCCAAGCTGTTGCATCCACTGCAGCAGGGGTGTTACGTTCTCGGGAGTGTAAGGAAATGTTCCATTTGTCCAGCTGGGCGTAGTGGTACACATCTGTAGTCCCAGCACTCAGGAGGCTGACGCAGGAGGATGCCATGAGTTCAAGGCCGGGCTAAACTACATAGTGAGGCCCTATCTCAAAAAAAAAAACAAAAAACAAAAAACAAAAAACCAAAGAGAAAAGATAAGAAATGTTCCAGTTGTCTATCTAACTTCGTTATGCCTTTCTCTAAACTCAATTGGCAAGGGGAGAGAAATGGATTAACATTCAAACAAGGTCAGCGGGCCTGTCTCCACCTCTATGGTGACGATGAGAAGCACTGGGTTGTGAAAAGGCTCCCGCCCACTCCTCCCTCCCTTCTTACTGGGGATTGAACACAGTTGTGCTCTACCACTAAGCTACATCCTCAGCCCTGTAAAGTTTCTTTTTAGTTTGAAATAGTCTCACTAAGTTGTCCAGTGGGACTTGAACTTGTGATCTTCCTGCCCCAGCCTTCACAGATGTGCATTGCCACTCCCAGCTTTTCTTTCCTTTTTCTAGTTTGTTTCAGTGCGGTTCTGGGTGAGCAGGCAGCGTCAGTGTGGAGATGCTGTGCTGGCAGGAGGAGGAAGAGGGGATAGTGCGTCTCTTTTCTGGTTTGTGTTGTAATAGACAGGGGTGATGAAGCCTAATGGTTCTTGTGGGAAGCCAAGTTGGTTGTCATCATCTCTGGCTTGGAATGCAGCCTCAGAAGGGACAGATTGGAACGTGTGACAGGGAGAGCTGGGGCTGTGACAAGGGCCAGAGCTTGGTAGGACTTAACCTTGCCTACCTTAGATTTGTTAAGGTCCTGAATTTGGGACCTTGGTTGGACTGGAAGGCAGAGTGATTGATGGAAGCAGCAGGGCCCCCCTGCTGTGCATACGGACTTCATGGCAGGTGTTGCTGGAGCTATGTGCCTCAGTGTTCCTCCTGCTGGGCATGGGTTTTACCAGAGCAAGGGGTTATGGTCTTTGGCCCGGGGGGCCCCTTCCTGTCCTGCTCAACCATCCATTGCGGATCAGGAGACCAAGATGGCATATGTTGGGGTCGAGGTGGGCAGGGGCCAGAGCTGTGCCCCCGACCAGCTCCCCCAAGGTGTTGGTTATCTGGAGGGCTGGAGGACCCTTGTGCTCAGTCATGTAGCTCAACTGCAAACAACCAGAAGCCAGGGCTGGTGTGGCTGAGGGGAAGGGCGGTGCACCTATTGTGACATCATTTGCCAACTTCCTTGGTGTGAGGACTCTTCATTATAGCCCGTTTCAAGCTGTCGTTACAGTGTTGCTGAACAGAGTTGGAAAAAGATGTGTGTGGTTGCCTCTCCAGAGTCCCAGCCCCTTGTGGGCCTCATCGCTCTCCAGAAGGAGCCGTTGGGCCGTGTGCAGTATGTGGGTTGGAATGCGTGGCAGTAGCCACCAGGACTCAGAGTCGTGGGGCCTTACAGTGCCTGGAAAGGCCTGGGTGACCGTGGTGGATGACATGGCAGTGCCCTGCCAAGAAAGGGCCTGGGTGTGCACCTGCTGGCAGAGCCAAGGTGCTCGAGGCCTGTGATTCCCAGGTGAGGGTGAGGCCTAGGCCTGACCAGCACGCTCTGGCGTGTTCTCAGAGCCAGATCATGGTGAAATAGACACCGTCTCTCTCCCCTGCGCCCTGTGACTTACTTTATTAAAAACTACTTTGACTGCAGATACGGACTCAGAGGAAGATGAAGACTTCCTGAAGGACGAGTGGCCTGGCCAGGGCCCCTCCGGCTCCAAACTGACCTCCTCCCTCCTGTGTGGCATGGTGGCAAAGAATGGCAAGCCGGTCGCGGGCCCCAAGGTGACCAAGAGGGGACTGGCGGCCTCCCGGACTCTGAAACCCAAGGTGGCCGCCAGCAGGAAGCAGCCATTCTGCTTGCTGCTTCGAGAGGCCGAGGCCCGCTCGTCCTGCAGCGACTCTTCGGAGGACTCGTTTGACCAAGGTTACTAGCTCCACACACAAAATCCCTTCCATGTTTTAGAGCGAGAGAGTGAGTGTGAGAGCGCGAGCGAGCGAGAGAGAGCACGCGTGTGCACACAGCAGGGATGGCAGCTGTGGCCATCACCCGATGGCCCAGGACAGCAGCCGTCTGGTTCTTGGCAGCGTAGTCTGCCGTATCTGCCTATTTTTGTTTTTGTTTTTATTTGTACTGTATCATTGTGATTGATACCATTGGCAAGCTCTTTGGAGCTTCACGGACTGGTTTTGGGTCTCCACTTTTCTCCTCTCCTCCCTCTGCGCCCCTCCCTGCCCTGAGGCCCAGCACCTTTCCTGACCCCCAGACCGCAGGCCTGGGCGGGGCACTCTTTTGGCCTGGGCCCGGCCCTAGGAGCATTTTGTAAATGGACCTCTGTCGTGTGGGCGTGTGGCTTGATGTTTGTACGCGATTTTGGTAAGCTTTATTAAACATACCGAGTTCATTTTTAACTAAACCGTGTGCCTTGTCTCTCTTGCTGTGTCCTTACTAGACATCAGGTTGATGCTTCCCTTCATTTGTTCCTCCTCCCTCCTCCCTCCCACTCCTCCTCCCCACCCCTAGAGGGAGTGGAAGGGTGGCCGCTCCTCTCTATTATTCAAATATCCCTGGGAGCTCTGGCATCCATTCCATTTTTCAGGTGGACAGTCAGCCGCCCTCACCTCCAGCATCATCTTTTTTTTTTTTTTAAGCTGCTTGTTTGTGTTTTATTTTCTTAAAACTCTGCTCTTAACTTACCAGTGGTTAAACAGTATTAACATAAACACTTGTCTTCTAACACATATTTCTGCTTTGAAGGGCATGGAGGCAGTGCAGGGTCAAGGCCATTGGCTGGCCTTGATTTTGTTGCTAAATTTGAAAGTGTTGGCTTCATGGCCACTTCAGGGGACAAAGTGCAGTGCTTTGGGGAGAGCACTGACCCGCTTTGGCCTCCTCTCAGCCGGGGTCCCTCAGCCAGCTCTCTCTCAGGAGAAGGTCAAGAGACCCCCAAGAACAGTCTCTTAACATCAGAATGGGACTCTGGGGTAAGAAATACCTGAGCCCTCAGGCCCTTCAATCAGAAATGTCCCAAGAAGGGGAAGCAAAGCGGAAATGTTCCCTAGCCTGGCTTAGGGTCTGCTTCAGGGTGGATTCTCTCTAGGGTCACCGTGGGGATCCTCAGAGCCCTGGGTAGCAACACCCAGATGTCAGCTGCTTCCTCAGTAAGGTCCTGGGGGTCATAGTGAATCTGGATGTGACCTGGCTTGGGCCCCTGGGACCAGAACACTACCCATTTTGGCCCCTACTCTTGGTTTACCATCTTCCTTCCAAATTGGCACACCGATGTCCTTTGGGCTCGGGTTTTCCTGTCCCACTGCCACTTCTGAGCGAGTGCATCCTGGGCTAAGAAGAGAGGCCACTAACTGCCTAGTGAGGCCTCCCCGCCTGGCCTTCCGTGGATGAGTCCGCTTGGCTTGCCCCTCCTTCCCCTCCCTCTCCCTGTGCCCCTCTCCACATACCCTTTAAGCCAGGGTCCCAGCTTCCTAGCTTTTGAGCGCTCCTGCCCCAGCTCAGATCCCTTGGGAAGGGGCCCGTTGTCCCAAGTCAGGGCCCAGGACTTGGATAGAGCAGGGTCAGTGCACAGAACCCAGATAGGACAGTGGAGGGGGAGGGGAGGGGCTCAGCTCTCTGGCCTGCCCACCCCAGCAAAGCAGATGGTTGGTGAGGTCCTAAGGGATATTTGGGTAATAGGGCCTTACTGACCCCCTGGTACTAAAACACTTAATTGGCTTGGCTTTTCTAGTGTGTCTGCTTTCTCCTCCCAGCAGCTTGACCATACCTCCACCCTTGACCCCTACCCATGATGCTTTGAGTGTCTGTTTCGGTCTCTTGCATTTGCTCTCCCGCTGCACTCTGGACGCAAAGCGAAGGCTGGGAGTAGGGCAGACGGCGCAGCGGGTCACGGAGCTTGGGTCCGAGCCTGGCTCAGTGCTCCGTAGGTAGGCAAACCCTTTTCTTTCTGTCCTCTGTACACCCACCCCCTCGGGGTCTGCCCCCACCGGGTCTCGCAGCAGCACATCACTTTGGCACTTACGGGTTTTGGGAAACCAAACCAAGTTACAACAGCCGACCCCTTGTCCTGATCCAAGATTTAACAAAATATAAGTTGGGGTTGGGGTAAAAGCTCAGTGGTAGAGCGTTGCCTAGCAAGCACATGACCCTGAGTTCGATCCCCAGCACCCAAACTGAAAAGTTTTTCTGCATTTCCTTGGGTATCTTTGTTGGGACTTTTCTCTCCCTGCCCTTGGCAAGTTCTGCATCAGGTGCTGATAACTCCAGGGCGGTGTTCTGGACCCCCGCTCCTCTCCTCCCCCTCAGATGTGGTCTGAGCAGACCAGTGTGGCCCTCCCAGCACCAGGGCGGACAGGAGGATCGAGGAATAATCCCCACGTGCTTTATGCAGATGGCCTTTGTGGGTTTCTGCCTGCTGGCGTTTTTCCATTGCAAGGTGCTGGGCCTGGCCTGCTTCTAGCTTTCTGGGATCTGATGTGGCCCCGGTGGCTCCCAGAAACCCAGGGCCTCCGGCCTCCCCCACCAACCTATCACCTGAGCCCTGGAGGGAAGATTTTTGGAATTGGGAGTCTCCACACCTGAGCAGCCAGAGCAGGGTGTTTTTAGAAGGGAATGTGCCCAGCCCCTCACCCAGCCCTGCACCCCCACCCCAGCCAGCCGCCCTCCCAACACCCTACCCAAATTGGACAACCCCAGGGGGTCCTGATGTGGGGGACCCAGGCGCTGTCAAAAGTCTGCCTACACTTAGCCTGCTTTGCCGCTGTGGCCCACTGGGGCGGAGACAGAGCCATGTGACGTCGCAATGTGAATGATCGCAAGTGTGCACTGCCTGCCTGCCCTGCCTGCCCCGCTGGCCTCCTCCCCAGCCTGCTTCATCCATCGTCTCGGGAGCCCACTCCCGCCTGCACCCCTGTAACAAGGCTCCTCTCTCTGTTCTTCTCTCTCCACCCTTGTATGACTGTCCCAGCTCCTCACCACCTCCCCATCCTAGGGCTACCCCGCCAGGAACCCAGGCACCCTCCAATAAATGGGTAGAGTACAGAACTCTGCCCTTGGTGGGACCCTTGGGGCTGTCACTTTGGGCCACCAGTTGCGCTTAACCAAGTGGCACCTTGGGGCGACGGTAGGAGAATGTGGCCTTGGTCACCCATTTCCCCTATCCATCTCCTGAGTCCAGGGCGTGTGCATCCTGCCACTTCTGCCTTGCAGAACCACTTTCCAGCCCCGTCAGGGCTCCGCCGTGGCCAGTGGCTCCCAGCGCTCTGGCAGATGGGCATGGGGCACCTGCCCTCGGAGATCCTTTGCTGTGATGGCTTAGCTATCAGATGCCTCAGCTGGGCTGTCTCCCTGGGAAGGGCAGGAACAGCCTCTTTGGCAAGGGATTGGCTCACATGCGCTGGGCTTCGTCCGGCTTGGGTTTCCCGGCCAGCCCCAGCGCCCAGCCTGCCTGGTCCTGAGAGCCCTCGCTGGCTGCTGGACCAGAGGCTGGGGAGAAGCCTGTCCTTCCCTCCAGGAGACAGCCTCAGCCTCTTCGGCCAGCCCTGCTGCTGGAGCGCTTGGCCTGAGCCCCCATCTCCCTGTGCGACTTGCCCGTTCCTGAGGCTTCCCGGGAGTCCAGAGCCGTAGCCAGCATGGACCTGTTCCCAGGGGCACAGCACAGCTCCTCTCTGGGGTGCAGAGAGGGCTGTTGCTCTTGGTCCTTCCCAGACCTGCAAAGCACTTTCTGTGTGGACCGTCCCTTTAGCCGTGCTGGCTGGCAAGAGGGTCAACCCGTTCCACAGCTGAGAAAATGGGGGTCAGCGAGGGTGGGCACTTGCTCCCAGGCTCTCCAGTGTGGGGATGTTGCCGCATGTCTATTTTGAACTCTAGAGCCCTGCTCCGGGCTGGAACCACAACATGCCCATCAAGTTCCAGGAAGAGACCAAGTTCCACCTTCTCCTGCCACCAGCCCCCAGGTCTCCAGCTGGCAAGACAGCTGCAGGCCCTTTGCCTGGACGCCCAGTCTGAGCCCCATCCCTGTCCCCAACCTCCTCCCATTCTCCTCCTGCCTCTTCCTCTCCTCCTGCCTCCCTCCTCAGTCTTCCATGTCTGTTGGTGTGTGTGTGTGTGTGTGTGTGTGTGTGTGTGTGTGTGTGTGAGAGACCGTGGCGAGCGCTGTCTCCAGTCCTGTGTGTGTGTCTGACCCCTGCCCACAGCACACATGCATGTTGGTGCTCCCCGCACAGAAGCCCACCCTGACCCCCAGAGCCCCTGCCCCTCTGGGCCGTCCAGGACGCCCGCATGCTGGGCTCCAGTGGGCGGAGGCCTGGGTGAGCATGGGTGGGGCCGTGGGCGGATTCAGGATCTTCCCCCAGTGGCCTGTGGTGAGGATGGGGGTGAGGCTGGCGCTGTGGCTGCTCCAGCCCTGGGGGGGCAATGGGGGTGGTGGGTGGTGGGGGGCGGCACACACTGGGCCAGAGCCCTGACTCGCCTCCTGTTTTCTGCATGCCAGATGAGACTTCTGAGGAGGACGAGGAGGAGCTGGAGGAGGAGGAGGAGGACGAGGCTGACGGCGGCTATAGGCTGGGTACTCGGGAGCGGGCCTTGTCGCCAGGCCTGGAGGAGAGTGGGCTGGGTCTGCTGGCCCGGTTTGCGGCCAGTGCCCTCCCCAGCCCCATGGTGGGACCGTCCCTGTCCGTAGTACAGCTGGAGGCCAAACAGAAGGCCCGGAAGAAAGAGGAGCGGCAGAACCTGATGGGTGAGTGCCATGGGGACTGCAGGGAGGTGGCGCCCCGGCTCATACCACAGATGAGGAAACTGAGGCTCAGAGATGGCTAGAGGCAGAGCTGGGGAGCAGTGCAACGTCTGGGGCCAGCCCTCTCCCCAGGGCTGTGCTAGTGACAGGGCTGGTAATAAGGGTCCTGGCCTGCTGTTCCCTAGAAGGATCTCTGGCTGCTCAAAGAATGGCCACCCCACCTTTGTGCTCCTGATCAACACAGCCCTAGGTCAGGTCCTGGAGGCTGTGGGAGCCGAGGGGAGGGAGGCCCCAGCCTACTCCAAGTTGGTGACTCCCAGCTGGCCCGTGAGAAATGTGGGTACTGGCCGAGAAGAAGGTGCAGAGGGAAGGGACAGCCTGGCAGAAGGAGGACAGGAAAGCCGGTGGCATCTGGGGTCCCGGAGCCATGTGACACAGTCTGTGAGCTAGTGGGAGGCCAAGGGCCGAGCCTCGCAGGCCAAGCTGGGGCCTGGAGGAGTCGGGGTCAGTGGGTGCTGTGCTGGGCTCCACTGGGCAGTGTTGTAGTGGATTCTCAGGGCCACTCTGTGAGACCACGTCACCCTCCCCCTACCCTATGGCCTAAGCGTGGTCACAGCACTAACGCTTTGGCAGAAGACTTGGGCTCACCCTGGCCCTGCCTCCTTCCTGTCTGCATCTGCATCTAGTCGCACTCTGTGACGGGGCCCTGTGGCCCTGCTGATGCCCCATGCTCTTTTCTCAGCAGTAAGAGCAGGCACCTCCCACCCTCTCTGCAGGGCAGGGGTGGGGAAGTAGGAACCGCACACCCAGCTCCCTCTAGACTTGTTTCTTCTTGGTGTCTCAGACGGAAGCAGCTGGAGGACTTTCCCTCAAGGCTTAAGCTCCACCCAACCCTAACCCTAACTTCTGTGCTCAGAATTGGCTCCCCATTGCCTTCTGGCAGACACCACCTGGCTAGTTGTCCTTGCACCTGCGTCGTGTCTGTGGCCCCTAATTTGCCACCAGCCGCTCTAGTCCTTCAGGTTTTCAGACTTCTGTCCCGGCAGCCCCGGCACCCATTTTCTTGCGATTGCCACATGTAGCATCATGTAGTTGGAGTCATTCCCCTTTGATACCTTTAGTGTCAGAAGGGTTCTGTAGCGATGTTTTCTTTTCCATTGCCGATTCAGGTAAATTGTGCCTTTTCTTTTTCCTTTGATCAGACTGGCTAGAAATCATCCATTTCATTGATTATGGTTGTGTTATTTCCTTCCTTCTGTTTTCTTCAGGTGTAATTTGCAACTGCTTCCATTTCTTAATTTTTTTTTGTTTCATTTCTTTTTTTTTGTGCCGGGGATCAAACTCAGGGCATTGTATTTGCTAGGCAAGCGCTCTAATCACTGAGCTAAATCCTCAGCCTTTGTTTCATTTCTTAAAGTAGAAATTTAGGTCATCGATTTGGGACTGTGCTCTTTTCCAGTAGACATTGAAAGGTCCACATTTCTCTCTAAACACAAGCTTTAAAGGCATCTCACGTATTTTGATACATTGTCATATTTTCACTGTCATTCTCTTCTGATTTCTACTTTGACTCAGTGATTATTTAAATAGATTATTGTCCAGCTCCTTGAGGAAAGTTGCCTGGTTATCTTAATCTTACTGGTTGCTAATTCAACTCCATCATGATTGTCTTAGTTATTTTTCTGGTTGCTGAGACAAAATACCTGACACCCACAGTTAAAGGACGAAAGGTTTATTTGACTCACAGTTTGTAGAGGTTTCAGTTCGCTGTTGGCTGGCCCCGAGGCAGGGTGGCCTGGCAGAGGGGCATTGCAGAGGAAAAACAGTTCATGGCAGGCAGAAGGCAGCAAGGCAGCAAGTGACAAGTCACCACAGCAACCCTCTTTCTGTCACTTATATTTTATCCAGGCTACCCACCCCTAGGGTGGATAGCACTCACACCTAGAGTGAGGCAGCCTTAATCCTACCCAAGACTGTCCCAAACCAGTCAGTGCACTAATTTAGTAATCACACGGCCTTGATCCCACACTCCAGATCTGACCACCTCCGAAAAGGCCCACCTATGACCACATGAGGCTGTAGGGGGACATCTAGACACAAACCATAACAGTGGTTGAAGAACATTCCCTATAATTCCAGTCTTTTAACTTGTTAAATTTTGGAAGACATATGGCATTTTCTAATAAATGGACTGTGTGTGTTCTGATGTTAGGCACTCTGTAAATGTCAGTCACGTCACATTGGTGTGATGAGTAGTGTTCAGATCTACATCTTCGCTGGACCTTTTGGGTCTAGTTCTATCAGTTGCTTAGAGATGTTAAAATCTCCCACGGTGATTGCAGAATTCTCTAGTTCTCCTTTTAATTCTGTCATTTTTTGCTTTGTGTATCTGCTCTGTTATTCGGCACATACATGTATGTGATTATCTTGTTTTCCTCTTGACTCCATCTTTATTAGGAAGCATCCCTTTCTGCCCTTGGCAGTACCTTCTGGTTTTTTTTTTTTTTGTCCTGGGGATCGAACTCAGGGCCTTAGTGCTCGCAAGGCAAACACTCTAACCACTGAGCTAAATCCCCAGTCCCAGTACCTTCTGTTTTGACCCACTTTATTTGGTATACACAGTCACCTCATCTTTCTTACGCTTGTCATTTCTATGGTGTATTTTTATACACCATTTCTACGGTGTATTTCTATGGTGTATGGAGCCCATTCATTGTCATTGTCATTTTGTGTTTTTCTCTGTGTGATGCTGGGGTTTGAACCCAGGGCCTTCACAATAAGCTCAGTTCCCCAGTTTTTTTTAAATTTTGAGACAGCGTCTCACTAAATTGCCCAGGCAGGATTTAAACTTTTGATCTTTCTTCCTTGGCCACCCAAAGTGCTGGGATTATAGGTGTGTACCACTGCAGCTGGCTGTTTTATCTTTGTCTTTATATTTAGTGTGAGTTTCTTATAGAGAGCACATGATTGGGTTTTTTTGTTTTTGTTTTTTGAGACAGAGTCTCACTTTGTAGTTCAGGCTAGCCTGGAACTCACTATATTGCCCAGGCTGGCCTCGAACTCTCGGCAGTCCTCCTCCTGCCTCAGTTTCCTGAGTGCTGGGATTACAGGTGTGTACCACCACGCCCAACTGGCTGGGTCTTTTTTAATCCTTTCTATAATTTCTGTCTTTTCATTAGAGTGTTTATAATATTTATTACAATAAATGCATAATAATATAATAGTATGTGTGGTTTTGAATCTACCTCTTTTTTTGGTGCTGGGGATCAAACTCAGGGCCTTATGCTTGGTAGGCAAGCACTCTAACCACTGAGCTAAATCCCCAGCCCCGAATCTACCTCTTTTTAATAGCTTTGTTGAGATAGAATTCACATACCATAAATTAGACCTTCACAATGTACAACTCAGTGGTTTTTATTGTATTCAGAGTTGGGCAGCCATCACCACTATCTAATTTCCAGTCATTCTTATCACTCTGAAAGGGTTTTTTTTTTTTTTTGGTGGGTGCTGGGGATCGACTCAGGGCCTTGTGCTTGCTAGGCAAGTGCTCTACCACTGAGCTAAATCCCCAGCCCCCATCACTCCGAAAGGAAACCTCACACTAGCTGTATTCCACACAACTCCAGCCCTAAGCAAGCACTTCTTTCTTCTTGGATTTCTCTATTGACATTTCATGTAAATGGAATCCTGCAGTGCATGGCCTTTGTGTTTATGTGGTAGCCTGTGTCACGCTTCCTTTTTCTGGCCAAATCATCTTCCGCTGATAGCCGTCTACTGTATCTTATACACTCATCAGCTGATGGGCATTTGGGTTGTTTGCAATTCTAGGTTTTTATGGATACTGTTGCTAGGAATATATGCTTACACATTGTTGTGAGAACATGCTTTCGGTTCTCTTAGTAGTGGAATTGCTGGATCATTGGGTAGCCGTTTAACTTTTGAGGAGTTTCCAAAGTTCATTCCACTAGAGCATGTGAGTTTCCAGTTTCTCCACATCTCTCTAATACTCGCTCTTATCAGTCTCTGTGATTAGGGCCATTTCTGTTGCTACGAAGTCTTGTCTCGCTGCGTGTGGTGTGTTTGTTTGGCCTGGCCTCAAACTCACGGTGATCCTCCTGCCTCAGCCTCTGGAGGGCCGGCACTACAGGCATGTGCCATCATGCCCAGCACGTGTCTTCTTTAAAGGAAGTATCTTACTTAAACCGGGTGCAGTGACACACACCTGTGATTGTGATGTCAGCCATTCGGGAGGCTGAGGCAGTATTGCAAGTTTATTTTTATTTTTTTAGTATCACAAGTTTAGGTCCAAATGGGCAAGTGAGTGAGACTTTGTCTCAACAATAAAAAGGGCTAAGGACGCAGCTTAGACGTAGAGTCCTCCTTGCTTAATGCGCACAAGCCGCTGGGTTCGATCCCCAGTACTGGAAAAAGAAGTCATGTTTAGATCCTTTCATTTTTGTTAACTTTTTAAAAAGTTATTAAGAGTTAATTTTGACTACAACACTCTTGTCTGACAAGAGTGGAGGTGCTGGGGATTGAACTCAGGGCCTTGCGTGTCCTAGGCCCATTTTATTTTCATTTTGAGACAAGGTCTTGCTAAATTTCCCAGGCTGACCTTGAACTTCCAATTCTTCTGCTTCAGCCTCCTCAGTAGTTGGGATTACAGGTGTGTACCACTGATCCCAGCAAATGTTTTCAATTTTGATGAAATCTAATTTATCTGTTATTTATCTTGTCACCTGATTCTGGGGTCATAGCGAAGAAAGAACTGTATCATCCAAGGTCACAAAGATTTATACCTGGTTTTCCTGAGACTGGTAGACTTTTGGCTGTTTTGTTTAGGTCTGTGATCCATTTCTAGTTAATTTTTGCACATGGAATAATGTAGGGGACTTTTCTACGTGGATACCAATTGTCCTAGTAGCATGTGTTGGAAAGTCTGTTCTTATATTGGCCTCACTGCTTTTGTTGAAAATCAATTGACCATAAATGCAAGGGATTATTTCTGGACCTCCAGTTCTTTTCCAGTGATCTAAACATCCATTATATCTGTTCTTGTGCCAGTACCACATTGTCTTGTTTGGCTGTCGCTTTGTGTAAGTTTTGAGGTTGGAAAATGTGAGTTCCCCAAATTTTTCCTTTTTTTTTTTTTAAAGTTGCTTTCAAGCTTCTGAGTTTCTTGCATTTCTATGTAAATTTGAGAATCAGTGTATCAATTTCTGCCAGAAAGCCAGCTGACATTCTGATAGTTGTGTTGAACTGACAGATCAGTTTGGGCAGTATTGGTCTCTTAATGTTATAAATCTTTTGATCCATGAACATGGGATGTGTTTCCTTTTTTTTTTTTTCTTTTTTCGGTGCTGGGGATTGAACTCAGGGCCTTGTACTTACAAGGCAAGTACTGTAACCACTGAGCTAAATCCCCAGCCCTGTCTTTCCATTTAAATGGGTCCTCTTTAATTTTTTTTTTTTCCTCAGTACTTGGATTGACCCAGGGCCTTCACACTGAATTACATACCCTGCCCCTTTTCTTTCTTTCCCTTTTCTTTCTTTCTTTCTTTCTTTTTTTTTTTTTGAATTTTTGAGGTTGAGTCTTACTATATAGTTCAGGCTGGCCTGGAACTCACTATGTACCCCAGGATAGTCTTGAACTCCTGGGGAATCCTGCTGCTTCAGCCTCCCAAGTGCTGGGATTACACATGTGCACCACCATGCCCAGCATACGTAGCCTTTTTCTATTTTTAATTTTGAGATAGGTCTTGCTAAATCGCTTGAATTTGGAATCCTCCTGCCTCCACCTTCCAGAGTGCTGGGATTATGAGTGTGTACTACCATACCCAGTTTGGTGATGAATTTTTTTGTTGTATTTTTTTTGTGATGAGTTTTCTTAATGTTCTTTCATCTGAAAATATTTCCATTTTACCTTTGGTCTTGAGTGATATTTCGATGTTGGATGTTGAATTTTGCATTTCCAATTTTTCTCTCAGCACTTTAAAGATGTTCTACTCTTTTCTGGTCTCCAGTTTCTGATGGAAAGTTACCTGTTAATCAAATGGGTTTTTCCTAAGTGACAGGTTATGTGTTGGTCAGCTTTCTGTTACTACAGCAAATATCTGGGAGAATCGAATTAAAGAGAGGAAAGGTCCATTTTGGCTCACGGTTTTGCAGAGTCAGTCTACAACTTCCCGGGCCCAAACCCCTGTCCCCATGGAAGTGCCACCAACCCACACACTAATGCTTTTCCTGGGCACCAGCTCTGTCCAGGCTTGGGCTCTGTGAGCCTGCAGGTTGCATGTGAACTCGGAGCCAGCTTTAGGGGACAGCGCAGGTCAGACAGGCTGGACACGGGTGGAAATGCCATGGCGCGTCACCACGATGAGGGAGGTGTGGACAGAGGACGTGTTGAGCACTCCTGTGACACTGACTGGGGGTTTTCCAGGTTGAGGTGGAGCAAGATGATATACTGGCAGAGGGAGAGGAGGAAGGGAAAGCCCAGAAGTTGGGCAGGTCGGGGACAGCCAGGCTTGGGTGGGAGCCAGCAGCAGGCAGGGGCACGTGGGCCATCGAAACACCCGAGAGCCCAGAGCAGGGGGAAGCGGGTCCCTTAACCAGCTGAGGACAGGGCTGGGCCCAGGGCTGTGATGCCACACCGCCTGCCTCCATGGTCTGTGTGAGACCAGGCCCTCCAGCGCTGCAGGGGGCACCAGGAGTGGGCAGGAGAGGCCCTGGGCATGGGGCTTTTCTGGGCTTTCCCAGTCCGTGTGTGACGCTGGGCCTTCTGGCTCACCTGCCCTCACTTCTGGGGTCCGGGGGTACCTGGAGGCGCTGGCTGGCTCTCCACTGGCCCGGGACCTGGTTCCCAGCTGCACTGTTGGGGTGAGGGCCTGTCTGGGCACCTGCTCCTGCCAGCTCAGTGCCCCCTCCTGTCCCCGCAGGCACGGAGTTCGAGTACACCGACTCGGAGAGCGAGGTCAAGGTGCGCCGGCCGCCCCCCGCCACGCTGCTGCGGCCCAAGAAGGCGCCGGGCGAGCCCAGCTCCCCGCTGGCCGCACCCGTGCCCTGCGCCCGTGGTCCGGGCAGCCCCGACAAGGCCAAGCTGGCCGCGGACAAGGGACGCAAGGCTCGCAAGCTACGGGGCCCCAAAGAGCCGGGCTTCGAGGCGGGGCCCGAGGCCAGCGACGACGACCTGTGGACGCGGCGGCGCAGCGAGCGCATCTTCCTGCACGACGCCTCGGCCGCGGCTCCCGCCCCTGCGCCCAGCAGCAGCGCCGCGCCCGCCGCCAAGCCTGGCCGCTGCGCCCGGGGCCCACCCAGCCCGCGCAAGGACAGCGGCCGCGCCCGGGACAGGAAGGACCCCAGGAAGGTAGGCTCGGCGCAGAGTGGGTTGGGGCCGGGCGCGGAGTCAGCCTGAGCCTGCCAAGGTGGGAGGAGCTTTGCCATCTTCTCTGTTCCTTATGGGGGGCTTTGGTCACTTCCTCCATCTTACAACCTTTAAAAATGTGTGTGAATGGGAGGCTGAGGCGAGAGGATCTCAGATTCAAGCCCAATTCGGGCAACTTGGTGACTTAGTGAGATCCTGGCTCAAAATGTGTGTAAATAAATAGGGTACCTGGGGCCCATGTTGGCCAGCTGTAACAAGCACCTGGTTAACATACTCATAAGAGAGAATAGGTTATTTTAGCTCACAGGCTTGGAAGTTGAGGCCTGGCTCCATTAGCCCATTGTTTCTGGCTGGCGGGAGGCAGCACTTCTTGGCAGGCAGGGGTGCACAAGACCACCCCTCTCAAACGGGCAGCAAGGAGGCAGGGACCAAGCGGGTCACATGGGGCCGTGGAGGGCAGCCGCCAGGTGCCACCTTGTGAAGATTTGAGGTGCCAGTGGGGGCCAAGCCTGCAGCCTTGCAGGGGAGCCTATCTGACAGCAGCAAGTCCCCAGGGAGGCACAGGGCATGGGGAGCCGCCTGCAGGGGACTGAACTAGTAGGTGCCCCGCAGCAGTTGGCAGCAGCTGTCCTGTGCCGGGGACCCTGCGGTTTCTGGTGGTGGCAGCGTCACCGGCACTGCTGACACTCTTGTGGTTTGTGGCCTCCACTGTCACCTGCAGAGAAACCTCATTTCTTTAGAGGTAAAAATATGAAACTAGATACGGGATTTTCCTTTTCCTTTAGTGCTGAGGATGGAACCCAGGGCCTCATGTATGCTAGGCAACTGCTCTGGCACTGAACCGAGATAGGATTTTTTTTCCTACACAAGAGAAAAGGGTTTTTGAATTGTCCCCATGGACACCCCAGATTAAGAACACTTGCTTTTCAAGAACTCTATAATAATCGGACCTGTTACCCTTTTTGCACTGGCTGCTTGGAAGCTAATGGCCAGTGGTTCCTGTCCCCTTAAGTGGTTGCTTTCAGATTTAACCAGCCAATTCTTCACAGCACTCTGCTTCTGGCCTTTCCACTGAGTCCCTGATGGAGGAGGAACTTTGAAAAAACAGTGACATTATAGGGGAAAATCATAAAAAGGGCTGAGACTCAGAAATCAGTTTCCTAATAAGGGGGTGATTGGGAGGACTGGCAGGGCTGTGGCGCCGTGGTTTGTGCACAGGCCCGAAGCCATTTCGTGTTCTCAGGCCTTGGAGAAAGGGCGCCAGCGTAATAAATAATAATAATCACTCCGGGGCACCCACTTAGCCGCAGGTCTAGTTGGCCCCTGGTCCCTGGAGGCGTGTTTCGAGGCCCCTGTGAACGCCTGGGACCAAGTAGAGTCCTGAGTGAGTTCGGCCACACTGCAGCTGTCCTGGCCCAGGCGGTGGCCAAGGGACCGAGAGGTGCAGCTGGACTCCGGGGACAGGGCTGGCTCCTGTCCGAACTCAGATGGTGTGGGACAGGGTGGCACAAGCGATCGTCACGCCGCTCGGAATGACACGCAGTTGGAGACTTGCTAGTTGTGCATTTCTGGCATTTTCCTCTGACAGCAGTTGATCTCGGGTAACTGGAAGCAGGGCAAGAGAGACGGAGGTCGGAGGGACTGCTGTGCCTGATTGAGTGCTCAGGGACACGAATTGCAGGTCCCAGGTGGTCCACAAGAGGGCGATGCCTCACTTTCTTGCGGAAATAAAAAGGGGAGGGCCTCCCAGCAATGATTTTTCTTGTCAAAGGGAAAAAATTTGCCAGTTTTCTGTGATAATACAAATAATTTGGAATATAAAGAAATGGGAGAAAATCTGGGCCTAGCCTGAGCTCCCAGGATGCTGGGAGGCTGAGGCAGGAGTGTTGCAAATTTGATGCCAGCCTGGGCAATTTAGTGAGACCTCCCCCCATCTCAAAATAAATAAAAAGTGCTGGGGATGTAGGGCAGTGGTAGAATGTGCCAGAGTTTGGGGGAAAAAAAAGGAAAAAGATACCTGCATGGAGCAGACATTTTCTTCTGCCTCAGGTGCACAGCTGTGAAGCTGCAAGGTAGAGCATCCATCTAGTAACAGAGACGGAAGACCAAGTCGGCGAAACCAGGGTGCTCCCCACCTCAATGCATTTTCTGCTTTCAGGGATACAAATGGGATTAAAGAGTGTGCAGAAACAAGAAAATACAGCATGCACATGTATATGTTTCCAGCATGGGGGTGAAGCTGCAGACCTCTAATTCCTAAAACATAGCTGTTTTTGTCCCTTTGAATGCTGTTTGCTTTGAATTTCTGTTTCTTAATTTTCCCCTCCCTGGCCTTGGTCATTTTGTGTTTGACATAGCCCTTTTAAAAAGCATGGAGCTGAGCGTGGTATGCACATCTGTAATCCCAGCCCTCTGGGAGGCTGAGGCAGGAATGTTGAAAGCCAGCCTGGGCTTAGGAAGATCCTGCCTCAAAACTGAAAAATAAAATAAAAAGGGTTGGGGGTGTAGGTTGGTGCGAAGGCCCTGAGTTCAATCCCCAGTACTACCAAAACCAAAACAAAACAGAACAAACAACTGGAAGCATCATGTCATTTGTCCCCGATCCCACTGTAATCTCTGGGTTGCACTAACTGAAGTTCGGAGGTTTTGTGCCAAATACCAGCATTTCTAGTGTCTCACGCCCTTGGCTCTTACTCAGCGTGGTGCTGGCAGTCAGAACCAGGCTCAAAGCTGAATATGGGGACCATCTCTGGGCAAGGTTCGCTCTTACTTTGGGCCTCTGGTTTTCATTGCCCTTCCAGGCATCCGTCCTCTAGAACTATGCGTCAGGTTGTGTGTGTGTGTGTCTGTATCTGTCTGTCTGTCTTGTCTGTCTGTCTCAGGGGAGCATCGTTTGAAAGAGTGGAAAAATAGAGGCAGCCTGCCTGCCTGCCCCGGGGGTGTGAAATGCACAGCAGTGCAGCAGTCCCCCCCCCCCCCCCCGCTGTGGCGTGTCCTATAGCTGTTATTTGCACAGACGGCCAGCCCTGTGTCCATCAGCCACAGAGGAGGTGGGGGTTCCAGAGCGGGACTTTTGGTAAATTCCCGTGTCTTAAAAAAGATATCTGAAAAAAAGGAAGAAAAGATGTCTGTGTAGCTTTGGTGTTGCTGGCCTGTGTGTGCTGGTGGAGCCTTCTGCAAGGCTGTGGCATGCCCTTAGCCGCAGGAGGGTTGTCGGACAGGAACTCACACATCCACGGGAGGTCAGAGTGTACGGTGAATGTTTAAATTTTAAAAATGTCTTATAGTGAAGACACATTGCCATTGAGCCCATCACTTACCCCGTAGTACTTGCCACTTTCTGCAGCAGTTCTGGAGTCCTCTTTCCTGAGTGTCTTTACGAGGTGTGATCAAATATCCCGTGAAGGCCCCTGCTGAGTACCATCCAAGGGAAAGGGAGGCTCATAAAAACATGACAGTGTGTCCTCATCCACCTTACTCACTGGATCTGGCACTGTGAGACGTCGGGCTCTTCTCCAAAGTCAAAACGACCATGAAAGGGAAACGTTTTATATCAATTCAGGACATTGAGGCAGGCAGGACCATGAAGCTGAGACACTCAGGAAAGGCGACTTCCAGAGCTGCTGTAGAAAGTGGCAAGAATTAATGGGATAATTGTATTCAAAGTGGGGGAAGATTTTTTGGGGGGTTGCTGAGGATCATACTCAGGGCCTTGCGCTTGCTAGGCAAGTGCTCTACCCCTGAGCTAAATCCTCAACCCACCAGGAGGGTTGTGTCTTTTATTATAATAAATTTTTTTTGTTGTATTGCAACGAATTTTTAAATTTAAACATTCACAGAACTTTTGGATCATACCTTGTGCATACTTCCCTCCCGCCTTTTGGGGCAATAAAGAATATACAGGGTCATGAAATGACTGAGATTAAAGATACTTGAGGGAGCAGGGGATCTTGTCCCTGTCTCCGGAGCAGCTCCTTTGGGGCTGCTCCCATCTTGGGGGGTATGGGGACCAGAGGGCAGGATGGTGGCCCTGCCTCCCCTCTCCAGGCATCCGGGGCCCTACCCTCAGGCTTCTGCTTTGCTTCCTCTCCAGAAGAAGAAAGGGAAGGAGGCTGGGTCTGCCACCATGCTGCCACCGCCCCGTGTCCCTAGCCTGCCTCCTGAGGCCAGAGCCCCCCATGCTGGGCCCCTGGCCGCCGCCAAGAGGAGCAAGGCCAAGGGCAAAGCGAAGGAGGCCAAAAAGGAGGTGAGGCTCCTGGGTGGGTGGGGAAAGTGCCTGTGTCCACCGTGTCCCCCTGTGCTTCTGAAGCTGGGTTGGGTGTCTTGCGAGGCCCAGTGACCGGCCGTAGTCCCTGTGCTCTTGAGCACAGGGACCATGAGGCCTGGCAGGCAGTAGGAGCACCTGGCCCGGCGCTGGGTCCCCACAGAGGTACCTTGGGCTTCGCTCGGGTGACGGGTTGGGCACACCACAGGTACCTTCAGCCCCTGCCCAGGGTGCAGGAGTAGGGTATCCCGAGGGTGTGCCTCTTCAGTCCTAGGGCACGTTTGAGATGCCACCTCAGTTTCCCTTGGGGGACCAAGGTGTTTGCTGTGGCAGTAGACAGGACAGTGCTGAGCACTGAGTACTGGGTGCAGTGCTGAGTCTGTGCGGGCCCTGAGCAGCCAGCTGTAGTGTACGGCATCCTCCCTCTGCCTGGGGTGTGTCCACTGGGACCCCAGCGTACACACAGCAGAGCCCGCTGCAGTCTGACCGCAGTCCCGGGTTTCGAGCAGGGTCCCCTGCCAGGCGGGAGCCCAGGCAGTATCCCGAGCTGTTGGCCTGCTGCGCTCTGTCCCCAGAACCGCGGGAAGGGGGGTGCTGTGAGCAAGCTCATGGAGAGCATGGCGGCAGAGGAGGACTTCGAACCCAACCAGGACTCGAGCTTCTCGGAGGACGAGCACCTGCCGCGTGGGGGTGCTGTGGAGCGGCCGCTGACCCCAGGTAAGGGGCTGAGGCTCTGTGTAGTGGGGGGGACCCCGGGGGTCCTGTGGGAAGCTTGATCTGTGCCCTGGCGTGAGCCTCGTCAGGTAACAGTGTGTGCAAGGGCCCTGGGGCCAGTGGAAGGAGGCTGGTCGGGCTGTGGCTGTGTAACCTGGGGGTGGTGGCGCATCCTCGGGGCTGGGGCAGATCACCACGGTCTACTGCACTTGGTGAGGAGCTTGGTGTCTGTCCTATGAGCACACGTGGCTGCCGTGGTTGTGAGTAGAGAGTGGTGTGGTCAGGTGGTGGTGAGATGAGCTGCCGGCTGCAGCAGAGGGAACACATTGTGGGCCCAGGCGGGGTGGGGTCCAGGTAGGGGGTGATCGCCATCCGGATAGAGCTGGCAGTGACCTGGGCCTCCGTGGGGCCGCCAGGAGGGAGAGTGGCTGGGCTGTGGATGTGGGTCGTGCAAGCACGTGAGAGAGGACATGGGGAAGCTGGGAGGGGTCACACATGTGCTGGGGTTTGATGGCTGGAATTAGGGGTGCCTGGAGGACACGCCAGGGCAGTCACATCCAGCGGTCAATGGGGCCCTGGGCGCGGGGAGCGGATCATCCCTGAGGGTGTGCCTGGGT
Organism: Hystrix cristata; assembly: GCA_004026905.1. Classification (NCBI taxonomy): domain Eukaryota; kingdom Metazoa; phylum Chordata; class Mammalia; order Rodentia; family Hystricidae; genus Hystrix; species Hystrix cristata. The sequence continues at coordinate 20,720 of PVJO010001369.1, read as the reverse complement.
CACTCGCATGCAGGTCTGGGGCCTCAGGGTGTGGGGGGCTGTGTTGACCCCCGTGACTGTCTCCTGTGGTACTGGGGTGCCGGTGTGATGTACCATGGCCTGGTGGGTGTAGTGGCCCTGTGATGTGGCCAAGGCTTGAGGGGCGAGTGGATCCAGGGGCCTCTCAGGGCTTTGGCTCTGTTCTGGTGTTTGGCCACTTCTGCCCTTGGCCATGGCAAGTGGCGGAGCTGCACCCGACGCCCGGGTGTGGGAAGTGCCCTCCGCCAGAGGCACAGGTGCAGGCGGGGATGGAGGAGTGGGTTCCTGCTGCCGGCTCCAGCGCGCCTGCATCACTCTGGTTATGACGGGGCCGGGTGAAAGGTCCAGGGGGGAAGAGCAGTGTGGGAGGACGGAGCCTGGGCGGGCAGCTGGGAGAGGACATGAGTGCAGGGGGCCTGCAAGGAAGCTCAGCTGCGGGGTTCATGTCCTGTGGAACTGGCGTTCAGAGCAGAGCAGGAGCCATGGAAAGCCCCAGAGGGCAGCAGGGCGGGGGCCAGACATCATGATGGGGAAGGGGCGCTGGCACTTGGGGTGGCACATGCAGAGCGTCACCCCGGTCTGTACCCGCCTGGGTACACGTGCCCATCCCCTCATGGCCCCTCTGTCCCCAGCCCCGCGTTCCTGCGTCATTGACAAGGACGAGCTGCAGGACGGGCTGCGTGTGCTCATCCCTATGGACGACAAACTGCTGTATGCGGGGCATGTGCACACTGTGCACTCGCCCGACATGTGAGTGCCCGGCCTGGGCTCGGGAGGACAGGCCATGGGTAGCTCCCTGGGGTTCCGGTCACCGCGCTTGTCGTGGCTCCACAGGAAGGGCCGGTGCGGGCTGGGCTGTGAGGTCCGGGGAGGGGGCCTGACCTTGTCCCTCAAACGCGGTGCCCCGGCTTCGCAGATACCGCGTGGTGGTGGAGGGAGAGCGCGGGAACCGGCCTCACATCTACTGCCTGGAGCAGCTGCTGCAGGAAGCGGTGAGCTGTGGGGGTGCAGCCCTGGGGCTGGGCTGGGCTCTCAAAGGCTGCGGCCACAACTTTGTGCCCTCAATCTGTCTGTCCTGCCCAGATCATCGATGTGAGGCCGGCCTCCACGCGCTTCCTGCCACAGGGGACCAGGATCGCAGCCTATTGGAGCCAGCAGTACCGCTGCCTCTACCCGGGCACGGTGGTCCGAGGTGAGACAGCACCGCCCCGTCTCCTAGTGTGTCTGGGTGGATTCACTTGGTCGCTGAAAGCCCGCTCTGGTTGCCTTAATCAGAAGGCTTTGATTGGCTCACAGAACAGAACAGCGGGGGCTTCAGGCATGGTCAGATCCAGGTGCCATTCAAAGCAGCTCACCAGGACTCTGCCTGTCAGCATCCTAAAGCAGGACCCTCCTCTGTGCTGGCTCCCACAGCTGGAGGAAACGTTAACATCCCAACAGATGCTGTCCTTGGCTTTCTCCTTCTCCTGGTTCTCCCGAAAGTCACACATAAGACTCAGTTCACACGTGCTCTGACGGGCTGGCTTGGGCAGGTTCTCATCCCTGAAGCTGAGGGCGGGTCAGCTTCCTCGAACACTTGGCTGAGAGGGACAGGGAAGGTGGCCCCCCTCCCCGGAAAGTTGAGGTGTTGGCAGGAGAACAGAATGGAAGCCGGGTGGATAAAAATAGCAGGTGCCCTAGAAGATGTGGGTGGTGTCAGACAGATGGCCCTTCCCTCAGCTGTCGCCAGGCCAGCACATCCAGAGGTGCCAGATGCAGTCCGTGCCTTGGCTTCCTGCCATCCACTCACACTATGGACAGCAGCATGGATGCCCAGGAGTCAAGCAATGGGGCTTGGCTACAGTCGGAGCCACAGGATGTTGGGCTGGGTAGATTCATTTTTCCGTCTGTTAGTCACTCGCTTATCATCAGCACCCTAGATGTTCTGTTGAATGGGAAGAATTTGTCTTGGATTCTGATCTCTTGGGACTCTCTGTCTTCTGGTCCCAGGTGGGGCTGTCTGCGCTCCAGGATACCTGGCAGGGCCTCCTGGGGCGCATCCTGTGGCTCACGTAGTCTCCCCTGAGAGTGACACCCCGTTTTTCTCTTTCTTGGTTCGTCTTAGTGGAGGATCTTCCATAGCTTCCTGAGGAGGAGCCCCAGGAGGTGGGTCTCCCATGCCCTGCGTGTCTCATGTCTCTCTGACTCTGTAGAGGCAGCTTAGCTGGGTATAAATTCTAGATTGGAAATAATTTCCTCTCAGCATTTCAAAGTCATTGTTTGATTTCTGTTGAGCTTCCAGTGTAGTTGGAGACACTCGCTGCCGTTATTGTGTTTGGATCCTTGTAGGAGACCTATTTTTCTCTCCGGAAACTTGTAGGATCTCTTCATTAGTTCTGGGTCCGGGCCCACAGGCTTCCTCGGCCTCTCTGTGTGTCTTTCCTGTGGGAGCCATTTGGGGCAGGCAGGGGGCTGTGACTCAGTCCTGGAAGCCTCCTGGTTTCTGTCACCACAGTCTGACTGTGGCTTGTCCCCTCTGCTGTCCTGGAACTTGCACAGCCTGGCGGCCCTCAGGGTTTGTATCTTCCTCCCTGTTATTGTCTCTTTCTTTATCTTTTGGCTCAGTTTCCTGGGAGATTTTCCCCACTTTGTCTTCTAACCCCTTCTGTTCTCTTGGATTTTAAAAATTCATGCAACCGTTTAAAAAGTTCCCAGGAGTTCTTTCTTATTCCCTAAATGTTCCTTTTCACAAAATGTGTTTCTGCTTCATCAACACATTACCTTGTTAAAAAGCATTTCTCAGGATCAGTTTTCTCCACTCTGGATGTCTTCGGCTCCTTTTTTCCCTGAGCTCCCTCTTGTCTGTGTTTGTTAGTTCTTCTCTCTTTTTTTAGGGGGGTTTTATTGACACAGGGTCTGACTGTGTGGTCCAGGCTGGGTTTGAACCTTTGATCCTCCTGCCTCAAGCCTTTCCAGTGCAGAGATTATGGGTGTTTGCCACCACGCCTGGCGTGTACTGTCTCTATGAGAGACTTTCCCGACGTCTCTGAAGAGAAGTGACAAGCTCAGTGTGTGGGTGCTGCCGCCTGATGAGGGGACCCCCAAACACTGGCAACACCAGGCTTCAGCTGGCAGCCTCCCGAGGCTGTGTCCTGGGGACATAAGCCTGGTGTCTGCATCTAGGAGGGGCCTGGGGTGTTGCTGCTCGGGGTGCGGATGTCCTGTGACCCCAGCGGCAGCCAGTGCCCGCAGTCCCAGCTGCTGTGTGCCTCAGTCTGCACTGTTGGGGTCCCCTGGTCCCGTCTTGGTTCCTTCTCATCAGGCAGCGGCAAAGCTGAAACCACAGTCAGGTCCCGCACGTCTGTCCCAGTAGCAGCGTCCTTCCTCTCCTGTCCTTCAGGGCTGACGACCCGCGGTGCCCTGACTGCTGTCTCAGGGAGGGTCTCCGGCATGATCGGCTGTCCTGCGGCGCTGCAGCGTGGGACGTGAAGAGCTGGCCCTGGCCTGGCCTGTGTGCTCTCCACTCTCACGCTTCGGACACTGTGTCCACCACCGACGTCCCCAGTGCTGGGGCCCCCTGATCTGTCCCTCTGCCCCCGCAGGGTTGCTGGACCTGGAGGATGATGGGGACCTGATCACCGTGGAGTTTGATGACGGAGACACGGGCAGGATCCCCCTCTCTCATATCCGCCTCCTGCCGCCTGACTATAAGATCCAGTGTGAGTGAGCGGCCTGGGGCCAAGGGGTTCCCGCTGCCCTTCCCGGGGGCCGTCCTCCCAGGTCCCCACCAGCCTGGCCCTGGGCTGTCTACCGGTCGGGCCGTCAGAACCCACGGGGGTGAAAATGGCAGAGGCAGCCTCCAGATGGGTCCTGTGACCTGTGAGGGCAGCCACAGGCCTGGCGGCGCAGGCCACGGAAGGCTGGCTGAGTGTGATGGTTCCAAGCAGTAGTGTCGAATTCTAACCTTGGTTCCTTGTGGCAGAGGTCACTGACTCCTTTGACTGGGGCTCAGGGAGGTTAATGGAGGCTGAGGCAGGAGGATCGTAGGTTCAAGCTCAGCATGTGCAATTTAGTGACTTAATGAGACCCTAAATAAAACATAAAATGAAAAAAAGAGCTGGGGCTGTTGGTCAGTGCAAAGGCCTTGGGTTCAGTCCCATTACCAAAAAACAACAGCAGTCACAACAGAAATGTGAATGACTCACCCGGGCCCTAGCTCTCGTGAGGAGCAGGAGCAAGACTTGCCCTGCACTGACTTCTGGGGCGGTGACCTCAGGGGTCTTAGACTTTCCCGAGTGGGTGGCAGCAGCAGAGTCAGCCCCACCGTGCAGCCCCTTGAGGTGCACAGAGCTTTGGTTCATTCACGGTCACTCGGGAGCCTGCCTGGATCATCCCCACTGTGTCCTGCTCCCTGAGATTTCCCTGGAAGCTGGCCCAGGAGATCCGGGCTTGAGCCGCTGTCTGCTGTGGCCTGCAGGTGCCGAGCCGTCCCCGGCCCTCCTGGTGCCCAGTGCCAAGCGCCGCAGCAGGAAGACCAGCAAAGACGCCGGGGAAGGCAAAGAGGGAGCTGCGGCGGGGTCCGAGGAGCCGGGCGGCAAGGCGCGAGGGCGCGGGCGGAAACCCAGCACCAAGGCCAAGGGCGGTAGGTTGGCCTGGAGCTGGCTGGGCTCGGGGCGGGGCAGGGTGAGGCCCAGGACCACCGGCGTTCTGCCCCACTGCGGACTCGGACCAGGCTGAGGGAGGGAAGAGGGGTTGTCATAAGCGGAGCTGAGCTTCAGGTTCTGTCTCACAATCCCAGACGGCTGCATTGGGCTGCCAGCTGGGCCGCTCGCAGGTGCCCCAGATGGCAGCTGGGCACTGGCTCAGGCCCCACCCTGGCCTCCATCTCATCTGTTGCCTTCTCCTTTCTAGGCAGAGCCGCTGTCCTGGAGGAGGTGCCCTCCACTGATGAGGTTCCCATTAATCCCTTGGCCCTGGAGCCGATTAACACCCCAAGTTCCAAGAAGAGCCCCTCAGAACCTGTGGACAAGCGGGCCAAAGCCCCCAAGGCCCGTCCAGCCCCCCCGCAGCCTGGCCCTGCACCGGCCACCTTTGCCAGCTGCCCAGCTCCTGAGCCCTTTGGGGAGCTGCCGGCCCCTCCTGCGGTCCTGGCCCCAGCTCCCCTCGTCACCATGCCCGTCACCATGCCCGCCACCCGCCCTAAACCCAAGAAGGCACGGGCCACTGATGAGTCAGGTGCCAAGGGCCCCCGCAGGCCAGGGGAGGAAGCTGAGCTGCTCGTCAAGCTGGACCATGAGGGGGTCATGTCCCCCAAAAGCAAGAAGGCCAAAGAGGCCCTGCTCCTCCGGGAAGACACGGGGGCCGGGGGCTGGCAGGAGCCGAAGAGCCTACCGGGCCTGGGCGGTCACCCTTCAGCAGCAGGCAGTGGAGAGCCCAAGATGGCCTGGCCCAAGGTCCTAGAGGGGGACCTCACCCAGGAACCTGGGGTGGGGCTCCCGATGGAAGACCCTGGGGACCCCAAGAGCCCAGACAAGGCCCAGGCTGAGCAGGACGGGGCGGAGGAGTCAGAGAGCAGCAGCGGCAGCAGCGGCAGCAGCAGCAGCAGCTCGGAGACAGAAGGCGAGGAGGATGGCGACAAAGCTGGAGGGGATGACCGGGGCGCTGGGGGACACACCTGCAGTGCCGCCAGCTCCAGGGCCTCCTCCCCAGCTTCCTCCTCCTCCTCCTCCTCTTCCTCCTCCTCCTCCTCCTCTTCCTCCTCTTCATCTTCCTCCTCTTCCTCCTCTTCCTCCTCTTCCTCCTCCTCCTCTTCCTCATCTTCCTCCTCCTCCTCTTCCTCTTCCTCCTCCTCATCTTCTTCGTCCTCTTCCTCTTCCTCCTCCACCACGGACGAGGACTCTTCCTGCAGCTCGGACGATGAGGCGGCCCCTGCGCCCTCAGCTGGCCCCTCCAGCCAGCCCGCCCTCCCTGCGAAGACCCCCAAATCGGCCAGCAAGGCCCGCTCCTCAGCCCACTCTCCCGGCAAGAAGGCGCCCGCAGCCCAGCCGCCAGCGCCCCCGCCCCAGCCCGCGCAGCCCCTGCCGCCCAAGGCGCAGGCCGGGGCCAAGAGCCGCCCCAAGAAGCGCGAGGGCGTGCACCTGCCCACCACCAAGGAGCTGGCCAAGCGGCAGCGCCTGCCCTCCGTGGAGAACCGGCCCAAGATCGCCGCCTTCCTGCCTGCCCGGCAGCTCTGGAAGTGGTTTGGCAAGCCCACCCAGGTGAGCGGCACGTCCTCGCCGTCCCCCGTGCCCCTGCCTGGCCCTATCGTTCAGCACCTGCCGTTTGCTGGGTGCGGTGTCACTGTCAGCGAGGGTTCCTACTGCTGCCAAGGAAGGAGACCTGAGATTGGCTTAAAGCCACGAGGTCAGACTTACTGGGCTCTTCAGCAGAAAGGCCGGGCGTCGGGCCTCAGGTTCAGGTGGGTCCCGGGCTCGGTCCGCGCCCAGGCCTCAGCTTTCTGTGCTCCCGTGTTCGGGTCTCCTGGCGCAGCCCTGCTTCCCGGGCAGCGGGAGGCTGCGGTGGTCTTGCACGCATGTTCTCCCTGCTCGGGAGCGGGTCTCTCCCGGGGCTTCACGTGAGAGCCTGGGTCCTGGGCCCTGACTGCCAGACAAGCCTCCTGCCCACCGGGGGACCTCATCGGACGAGGGGTGTCTGCCATGAGGAGCAGCTGCTGGCGGAGTCACGGCCACCTCAGCAGTCCCCCGCGCCTGCGCCTGGGCCGAAGGGGATTTGAGCAGCTTACAGCACACGTGCACGCGCCAGCAGTGCAGCTGGGAGAGGGGAGGCTGGTGGAGCAGGGTTGGCGTGTGGGTTTCCACACTCAGGCGGGAGATTCTGCTGCGAGCCTGGCCGCCGACTTGAGGACAGGGATGCCGGGTTTAGGCTTGAGCTGGAGCCGAGAAGGTGCAGTTGGGTGGTGGGCAGAGCCTGCTTGCCCTTCTGAGAGGAGTTTCTCCCACATGCTTCTGGGGGCTGCCCCGAGTTGGGTGGAAGTGTTTGTTGAGTGAATAAGCAACTCCCAATACACTGGGAAGCACATTGAGTAACACATTGAGACTGGGCAGCGAGTGATGCGCTTAGAGCCCCTCTCCCGGGACCCCACGTGCCCTGCCTAGAAAGTGCGGATTGTAGGGAGGTGACTTGGTCTCCCGGGTGGTGGCTGGACTCTGCGTGGGGCGAGGGCAGTGCTGGACACCAGGTGGCCTCTGAGCCATGTCACACGGCCGGGGGGCAGCGGGGTCCCTGCACATCCCCATGGATGGGTCTCAGGGTCAGGTGCCTGCGCTCATGGGTGGGAGTCAAAGTCTCTGTTGGCTTCGGGAACCCCCGCTAAATAGAGTCCCTCCCGCACCGGCCTGTCCGAGGCGGCCTCAGATCGGCAGCGGGTGATCAGGGGCGGGGCCGGGGCTCGGGAGGCACGGGGCCTGGCGTGTTGCACAGCCTCCTGACGGTCCCCTGGCCCGCAGCGGCGCGGCATGAAGGGCAAGGCCCGCAAGCTTTTCTACAAGGCCATCGTGCGTGGCAAGGAGATGATCCGAATCGGGGACTGCGCTGTGTTCCTGTCGGCCGGCCGCCCCAACCTGCCCTATATCGGCCGCATCCAGAGCATGTGGGAGTCGTGGGGCAACAACATGGTGGTTCGAGTCAAGTGGTTCTACCACCCCGAGGAGACCAGCCCAGGCCGGCAGCTCCATGAGGGCCAGGTGAGCCCCGCCGGATGCCGTCTGGGATGCTGAGGGCCGATTGGGGCCCAGGCCAGGAGGTGACCTGACCAGGCCAAGACGCTAAGGCTGCCATCCTACCTTGGGCTGTGGAGGCCGGGCCAGGCCAAGGGACAGTCCCCTCACCCAGCCCCCCTCTGTCCCCACCAGCACTGGGACCAGAAGTCCGGCCGCAGCCTCCCCGCAGCCCTGCGGGCCTCCAGCCAGAGGAAGGACTTCATGGAGGTAGGGGCGGTGGCCCTGCACCTGACCCTCACCCAAGCTGCCTGCCTGCCCTGTGTCTCCCGCTTCTGCTCAGGCCCTTCCTGTGTCCGCGTCTCCGGTCTGTCTGTTTCTGGGTCCCTTCCCTGGGTCCGGCGGCCCCTCCCTGATGCCCGCCGCCCTGCCCCGCAGCGCGCCCTGTACCAGTCCTCGCACGTGGATGAGAACGACGTGCAGACGGTGTCGCACAAGTGCCTGGTGGTGGGCCTGGAGCAGTACGAGCAGATGCTGAAGACAAAGAAGTACCAGGACAGCGAGGGCCTGTACTACCTCGCGGGCACCTACGAGCCCACCACGGGCATGATCTTCTCCACGGACGGCGTGCCCGTGCTGTGCTGAGGGCCCTGGACCCTCCCGTCATGGCCACAGCGCGGGACACGTGCGTGTGCATGTCAGTGTGCCCGTGCACGCCCGGGCGAGAGTGGCGTGCGTGTGCCCGTATGCATGCACGTGTGCACACGGCCTAGCCCCCTCCAGGCCGGGCTCCTCAGTGACCAGGATGTGGCCGCGTGGCGGCGGCCGGCCCCCAGCACCTTGGCGCGTTGGGCGCCGGTCCTGGCTGCGCAGACAGACCTTCTGAGGGACCAGACCGACGCTCACGCTGGGGTTCCTGGTCTGGGCCCACGGACAGGACACCCGCCGCCAGCCAGCCAGCAGCCAGCCAGCCAGCCAGTCGCACCCACCGTCACCATGCCGGCGCCCCGGCGTCCGCCTGCTCAGGGCGGCCTGGGCTTGGGGACTCAGTGGAGAGGGGAGCCCAGCCCCTCACGCCACAGACCCCCACGGTGCTGACCCCCAGCCGCGCCCGCCCGCCGGGAGGGCGCCGGGTCCCTAACCTGTACAGTTTTATTGTACCGAGAGCGACTCTCCCGCCCCTGTATCATACGCCTTTAAATGGAGTCAACTTTTTAATTATATATATAAAGATAAATATATATAAATATATATAAATATAAACTTTTTAAAACTGTGAAAAAATAGCTATGAAATTATAAGACAAAAAAGGCGAACACATTCTGACGTGCGGAATATTATTTTTTATTTCCTGTTAGATTGTGAGTGTCCAGCACCCGGCTTCACCGCCCCTGCCCCCCCGCACTGTGCGCCCCCAAACAGAGGAGGAGGAGGGAGGGAGTGGGCGGGGAGCCACCAGCCCAGTGCCCCCTCCACTCGCTGGGCCAGAAAGCACTTAGCCGCCACCCGCCCCCGCCTTCCGGAACCGGAACCGGAACCCACCGGAGGCCTCCAGCAGACAATCTAGAGGGAAGGAAAAGCCAGACTTTGGTTTTGTTATTTCGGGGGAATTATTGTTTTCCTTTTTTTTTTTTTTTAAGTTTCTTTTGGAATTTTGTTCGTTGGCAAATTCTGTGTGATCTTTTTCATAAAAAAAAAAAGAAAAAAGAAAAAATTTAATTGGAAAAAATACCATTGCTTGGAGTGACTTATTTCAGGGGCTGGGGTTGGGCCAGTGTCTAGGGCAACCGGGGCATCTTGTTTTGAGGGGCTCGGGTCGGGAGCTGCCATTCCAGGCATCCTGCGGCAGGGAGACTAGAACTGGGTCCTGCAGCTCTGGCTACACATGGCTATTTAAATTTCAGTGAATTTAAATCAGGTGTGATGCACGCCTGAGTAGCCTGTAATCCTGGCTACTCAGGAGGCTGAGTCAGGAGAATCACAAGTTCAAAGCCAGCCTGGGCTACATGGTTCAGACCCTGTCTCAAAAAACCAAAATAAATAAAGGAACATTGGAAGTTTGGTACCACCCACCACCCTTCGCTCACATGCGCACACGTTCATTCTCTGCCTTTGCGAACTCTTTCCCTACACTTGCCGCTTCTCCCTCACTGAGGAGGGGCCGCTCTCCCTGCATGGTGCACTGTGGGGATCTGGTTTGAGCCCACCATCGCAGTCGCCCGCGGAGCTCACCCGCCCGTCCCCTGCCCGTTCACAGTGCAGCCTGCTTCTGCAAAGCGGTATGATCGGAGCGACTATGTCTTAAGCGAGTTTTGCGTTGTGGACAGTAAAGATGTTAATGTACATTTTGAAAAATCCAAACTTTGAGTTGTCTTGGAGGAAGTGATGATTTTAAACATTTAAGTGAAATCGATCTTTTTCACTGTATTGATCCAAGTGATTCCAAGCATGGAAGAACAGACAGATCAATTATATGTTGCTTATGAAGAGGAGAACCTGAGCAGTCATGGCCTAGGTTAACTAAAGAAAGGGCAAAGCTCAGTCGCCTTAGTGTAGACTTCAACAACTGGAGAAACTGGGAGGGTGAGTCCGCTGAAGACGTTGAATTTTGATCATTTCTCTGACACGAGCAACATGGTGATGAGGATGTAGACATACCACGTAGATGGAGCAAATGGTGATCCGCAAGACAGTGATGAAAAAAAATACCAGATCCAGAATAAACAGTGTCATCACCTGGATTTTGAAAAAGAAAATAACTTCTTTGCAAGATTTCATAATTGAGAAAATTCTGAGTTGATAGCTCTAAAGGCAACAGCTGTATTTGCTTCCTTTAACCCATTTTTCCAACCGGTTTGTTTTTAAGGCTACACTAAGGGTTGATAACATACCATGTATGGGGCAGTTGTAAGTCACCTGAAGCATTATCCTTCACGAATATTTCCCAGACTTTGACAAGCCGTCGAGGTCCTAAGCAATTGACACAGCAGTTGTGAAAAAAAAAAAAAAACATTTGGCCTAAGTCTCCTTTATAACATAGTTACTAACATGATAGGAAGTTCTCAGCATAGGGAAAGATAACTGAATTTTAGATTTTAGACGTGGGCTCAAAAGAGTGGCTGTAACAAATTGGGTGACACCTTAAACTGATAATCTGCTATTCCTCTGGTGTCCCTTTCAAGATCATTCCACTGAACTTTATTTTTCAAAAAATTTACTTCATGTTATTGTATGAAAGTGATCACTTCTTGGTGTTCCAGAGATATCTTAGCTAAAACTAGGGGATGCCCTTCACTTAGATGGTTTTTGAGGTCTATTCATTTGGCATCGTTTGACCTTTGAGCTTTTATGTCTCTTGGCATGGGGGACAAGAAAGCTGTACACTGTTGGTAGGAGTCTGTACATTTATTTTATTTATTTAGATGCTGGGGATCGAACTCAGGGCCTTGCACTTTCTAGGCAAACGCTCTACCACTGAGGTAAATCCCCAGCCCCTCCATTCTTTTTAATGAACTGTCGGGAGACTTCTTGGCTGTCCAAAAAAAAAACTTCGGTCTGGTTTCTGTGTAGCCAGGCACGGCTAGTGGCTACTGTATTGGGCAGGGAGGACAAGGACCAGGGGTCCCTGGAGGGCTCACATCTGCTTCTCCTGTAAAAGACAGAGCAAAAGGCCCACTCCTGGGGGAGACACTGAGGGGCTGAGGGCCCTAAGCCCGTACCTCTGGGGGCTGGAGAAGCTGGCCCTGGGCCTGGCTGCCCGTGACCTGTCGGTTTGAATGGCTGCCAATGTCATTCTGGGCTTTGCTGCTGTATTTCAGGATTCAGAAGAAGCAAGGCGATTTCAAGCATTAACATGGGGAGGCTGCGGAGGAAAGGGCTGTGCGGCAGAGAACCGAGTCGTGTGCCAGGTGGGTGATCCTCCCTCCAGAAGGCGAGGGAAAAGCGGCACTCTGGCGCCACCTGGTGGCAACCTTTGGCATTGCCCTGTGGTTTTGGCCCTAGTGGTGCTCACCTGTGTCCTGCAGGGTACTACCTGCCTCTGGGTCCCTTAAATTTTAGGTCTGACTCTCAGGTGACCCTCTGGTCCTCCTCCAAGGGACCCATATCCCAGTCCCACTCCTTGGGAAGCCGAGGCACAGAACCGTGCGGGAATTTGAGTTGCACGAATTGGCATCAGGGCAGAACCTGAGTCAGAAGGCTCAGTTCCTGGGGACGGGGCTTTGTCCCAGCTTCCACTTTCCACCGTGGGCTGGGTGCGGCCCTTCTCCCGGCTCCTCCCGCTACGAACCCCAGTGCTCCTGCTCCCGCCCCACTGAGTCCCAGCACCCTTCCCCGGCTGGCAGCCTCTCCGGGGTTTCCGCCTCACACCCCAACAAACACTTCCAGGGAGGCGCGGTGGGGCAGTCTCTGCGGCTGTCTTTTAATGGCCAGTGCGGTACAGTTAGAGGACATACGGGTGCATTGAACACAGCAGGTGTGGGGACAGCATGGCCACAGTTGAGGCCAGGGACATGGGCTGGCGTCGTCCCCTGGGAAAGCTGTTTTTGGCAGGAGGCCCCGGAATCAGCCTGGTGGCCCACGGTGGCCCCAGCCCTCCCAACCTGCCACGGACTCTTGGGCACACGTGTCCCTCCCTGAGCCCCGCTGACGGGGTGGAGAGGGAGCCGGGCCTGGGTTGAGTCGACCTCGGGGGGAACTGCTTCGTGGCCCCCGAGCTCCTGTGTGCCCCCTCCTGTGCCACAGTCAGGCTGAGGGGAACTCGGCGGGCAACAAGGGCACAGCAGACAGAGCCCCAGGCCCTTGGTGGGGGACGTTCCCGGGCCAGCTCTGCTGCTGGGGACACGGAGGCGAGGGCCAAAATCCTTCGACAGCAGACACATGTATTCCGTGTTTAAGGACAGGTGGCGAGGGTGAGACCTGAGGGTGACAGGCTAGGGAGTACACCGCTCCTCCGAGGGCCAGCAAGAGGACCCTCCCTCAGCTGGGGCCGTGGACAGTGATGGGGGCCCTGCAGCAGGATCACCGCGAGGGGGATGCTCAGGCTCTGGGTTTGTCCTCCTGGGCAGGAGACCCAGCAAACGCTGGCCTGACTCGAGCCAAGGCCACTGGACACAGATGTGGTGGAGGGCGTGTGGGACACGGTGCTGGGCAGAGCCCTGGGTCGCAGAGAGTTGCCCAGGCTGGCTGGATGGCTGCATCCGGAGAGGTGGGGCTGCTGGCACAGCAGGAGGCTTGCTCACCCGAGGCACTGCAGGGAGGCAGGGAGGTGTCCTCGGGCCTGGTCCCTGCCACCGCCACTGGAGCAGCCTCCTTGGGCAGGGGCAGTGGGCAGGGCTCAGGGCCCGGTGGAGAGGGAGCCGTTGGCGGCGGTGGCCCAAAAGCAGCTGCTGTGGGCGTCTCGGGTGAGGCTGTAGGTGCAGTAGGCCACGGCAGAGCCCAGCGTCAGCCCTGACATGTAGGACACGGTCATGGTGTTCCCTGCGGGTGACAGGGGCCCGGGCAGCCGGGCGGGCAGCCGTGTGAGCAAGGCCGTGCCTTGCTGGCTGACCCCACGGTTGTCCGGTATTGGGTGTGCAGGGTGGAGACGGTGCCAGCCCTGGGAGCCTGTGACGCTGTGGGCTTGCCACCCCCGGCACCTACTGTCCCCTCCAGGCTGTGACCTCCCTTGGCCGGACCCTCTTCTGCTGGAGGCCCTGGGCCTCACCTACTTCCGTGCCCCCAACCATTTCTATCTATCTGAGTTGACTGCAATGCCAACCTCCTCTTTTTCTTCTTTCTTTTTTTGGGGGAGGTGTTACAGGGGATCAGACTTAGGACCTTTACACTGAGCTATACCCCCAACTCTTTTTATTTTTATTTTGAGGCAGGGTGATGCTAAGATGCCCAGGCTGATCTTGAACTTGCAATCCTCCTGCCTCGGCCCCCAGAATTCTGGGATTGCCATCATGACAGCCACCATCCCCATCAGCCAGCCTTGTGGGCTCTGATGTCAAAACGCATCTGAAACCTGGCACCTTCTCCCAGCTCCATGGCGGCACCCACACTAGGTGATGCCTCCGTCATCTTGGGCTTGGACAGCTGAGCGGCTGAGCAGCTCCTCAGTCACAGACCCCCCCCCATTCCCCTCCTGTCCCTGGCTGTGGTGCACATGCCTGCTTCTGCCTCAGGGCCTTTGCATGCACAACTCCCACTGCATGGCCTCTCTTCCTTGCATCCTCATGTGGCTGGCTCCCTCACCACTTCCTCCCAGCCTGCTCAAAAACCACCTCTGTGAAAAAAAAAAAAAAAACCACCTCTGTGGTGAGGCCTTGCTGGATTGCTGTTTACACTGCGAACCCCCCACCCTACTGCTGCATCCCATTGCTCCCATTTCTTTTCTTTTTTATTTTTAACTCACTGTGTAGCCCAGGCTGGCTGTGGACTCACCATGATCCTCCTGCCTCAGCCTCCTGAGTACTGGGATTACAGGTGTGCACCATTTCTTCAGCTTTTGTTTCCCCATAGTACTTATCCCCAGTGTGACACCCTGTTTGTCATCTGTGTTTATTGGCTGTCTCACTTCTGGACTGTGGTCCCATGAGCATGGGGAGATGGTGTCCCCAGCACCTGGGACATTACCCAGCAAAAAAGCTTCTGACCAAGATGTTCCCCTCAGTGCACCTGTGCCTGCCAGCTGTGGCTCCTCCTGGCCTTGGCTTCCCTGCTGTCCCCGGGGCTGTGGCCTCACCTGCCAGCTCTCGCTGCCGGGGGCTCACTTTGCTGGCTGCCAGGATCATGGGCACGCTGCCGAAGTAGCCGTTGCTGATGCCCATGAGCAGGGAGAAGATGCAGGGCCAGGCCGGGTGGCGGAGGGTGGGCGCACCGCTGGGGTAGACGCACAGGATGAAGAGGGGGATGAAGACCACGCGCAGGCAGGCACAGGCCAGCAGGTGGGCACCCCGCCAGTCCACGGGCAGGGCGGCCAGAATCTGTGGGGAGCAGGCATGTGGGTCCCCAGCGGCCCCCCCAGGTCTGTGCTGTTGCCCGGCACCAGTGCCCAGCTCCACCTGCGTCCCCGCCCTCTCCGCTGTCCCCAAGACCCTTCAAATCCACCCCACGGTGCTCTCAAGAGGTGGGGCGGGGACTCCATTTGAGAAACGAGGACACGGGACCTGGGTCCCCTGATCAGATGGCTGGATGAACACAGTGTGCTCCTCGGAGACCCACAGACTCGTTTCTCGGAGCTCTGCTGTGTGAGCCCTGGCAGACGCCTTCCCCTCCCTGAACTCACACTCCTCCTTCCCAGCCCAGACCCGAAGGAGCACCAGAAGCCTCCACCTGGCCCTCACCGCCATGCCCGTCCACAGATGTGGTGGCGATGCGCCACTCAGGCTCTTCCCGCCGCCATCTCCAGGGACTTCAGGGCCCCGAGCTCAACCTAGTGGGCGGCGAGCCTGCCTAGTGAGGGCTGTCAGCCGACGCTCGACGCTGGGAGCTGCCAGGTGCGGCCAGACTGGGGCACCTGCCAGGGGACGCTGCCGGGGATGGTGGCCACTGGCACCCGGACTCCCGTGCCCCGCGGCTCCCCACACTCACCTTGCCCACGAAGTCCGAGAGGTTGAACACGGCCATGACCAGGATGGGCAGCCACTCGCCCAGCACGCAGTGGCGGATTTCGGACTCCAGGCCGGGGAACAGGCACAGCGTGATGAAGTAGGTCACCGCAATGGACAGCATGTCGGCCCAGATGACCCGCGCCACCACGTAGCGGTGCAGCAGGAGGGCTGGGGACAGGGTGGGTCAGAAGGCGGCGCCCGCGGGCCCCGGTGCCACCCGCACCGGCGCCCCCTCACCTCGGCAGCTGGGCCAGCTCTGCTCCGTGCGCGCCCGCGGGACGTCGAAGCGCACGTAGGCGCCGCCGCCGGACACCTCGTGGGCCGGGCTGTCCTTGGGGGATGCACTGCTGGCCGGGGCTGGGGCCTGGTGCTCCTGGAAGGACGGCGGGGCTCGGTGGCGGGGACGCTCGGGAGGCACCTGCCCCAAGCGGGGGAGCGCCGCCTGCTGTTTACGGGACCCTCTCCCTCACTCACCGAGGTCTTTCTTCCTTTTTCGGTACTGGGGATCGAACCCAGGGAGCACTGAGCTACACTCCCTGCTCATTTATATTTGAGACAAGAGTCCCGCTAAACTGCCCCGACTTCGATCCTCCTGCCTCAGCCTCTCGAGTAGCTGGGATCACAGGTGTGTAAATTTAGCCCGAAATCCTCACCTTTCCCAAGGCCCCTGAAGGCCTCGCCGCCGCACACATCCCCAGCCTGAGCCTGCACACGTGCCCTGCGTCCAGCGCCCTCCTGTGGTCTCTGCATCCCCGTCTCAGGCCCCCCAGTGTACGCCCCAGTCCTGCCCTCTTGCACCGCAGGCCGTCTCTGGGTCTGTGGGCTGCCGGACACGCCCTGACCCAGTGCCTGGCTCGGCTTTGCTGAGGGGCACGCTGAGGGGCCCGAAGGCCAGCCCTGCCCGCCCCAGGCACCCGCAGCGTCCTCAGGTCCCGGGGCTCTGCCCGTCTGCCGCCACTAGAGGGGGTCCGGCTCCCCACTTACGAAGTGGATGTCCCCCTCGGCGACGTCGTGGTGCACGCGGTAGCCGGCCCTGCAGCCCCCGCGGCTGTCGCGAGGCCGAGTGGTGTAGTAGAGCACAAAGCGGCTGCGACGCACCAGCAAGTGCAGCACGAAGCACAGCAGCTCCAGGCCCACGGAGACCAGGAAGAAGATGAGCGTGCCAGCGCGCTCATCCGGCAGCAGCAACTTGGTGAGGATGCGGCTCAGGGAGATCATCACCCCCGCGGTGCCTGGGGACCGAATGGGAGGGGCTGGGCCCCGCCACGCCCCCGATGCACCGAGCCCCGCCCGGCGCCCCCCAGGCCCCCGAGTCCGGTCTCGCTGTCCCCCTAACTCAGGTGGACCCAGCCCCCCCAGGCCACCGGCCCCAGGTCCCAGATACCACCCAGCTGCGCCAGGAGCTGCGAATGCGCACACCGCTACCCTGACATCTCCTGTGTCCAGCTGGGCCCAGCCTCAGGCCCCTTTGCTAGGCGAGGTCCCAGAAAGGACACAGAACAGCAGGGTGCAGGGTGCAGGGTGGGCCGAAGGGACAGTAACCGGGTTCTCGAGGGTGTGCAGGTGTGCACAGGTGTGCGCGCGTCTGTGAGACAATCCTGTCCCAGGAGAGGACCTTGAAGTCACGGCCCACAGGACGAGGGAGCCAAGTGCAGACCCAGGACTGAGTCCCTGGCTGGGGCTGGCAGAGCCCTGCGCTCACTGACAGGCGAGGATCTGAGCCTGGCAGGGGCACTGGGACCCCGGAGCAAGATCGGAGAGGTTGGGGGCGGGTGGTGGTGGGCAGGCCAGGTAGCCACAGACAGAGTATGTGGCTTTGTCCAAGTTCAACCAAGGGCCAGGGGCAGCCTGAGGCGGGGGCAGGTCCCAGCCACTGTGCCACCCCTCAGGTGGGCCGCACCCCAAGCAGATCTTGGCTATTCAAACCACCCCAAATCCCCACCATTCTGGCAGCCCAACCTGGCTCACCCTGCCACAGACTCTACCAGGCAGCAGAAATGACCTGTGTGCCTGGCTGTCCTCTTGGAACCAGGGCCCCAGAGCAGAGCTTCGCCAAGGGCTGCGAATGCCACCAAGGGGAGAAACAGCTCAGCAAGCCCTACCCGGGCCAGCCCAGGCCAGCCCAGGCCTCGGTGGAGAGGGGCCCTCGGCACAGGGCCCCACATGTGGGTAGGGCTGGGCTCAGCGGCCTGCACCAGGTGCTGGAGGGAGGGGCCAGGTCAGGAGTCTGCCTGGAAGGCAGGACCAGACAACAGGAGGAGGGCCGGGCTCTGGGCCGGGCTCTGCCTCCCTGCCTTACTGAGTGGCAGGGAGGTGGCTTGGTGCCGACTGGGAAATGATTGGGACTCTTCTGTAGGGGTGCTGAGCAGGGGTGGTGGGTGGGGCTGGGCCTCGGATGGTGGCGCCTCATGTCACACACACGCACATGCACAAATGGGCCTTGCACGCAGTCTTGCCGGCCGTCTGTGCGCAGCCACACTGCCCCTCCCAGTCCCTGGGGGAGGGTCCCTAGGAAGAAGCCCCCGAACCCCACACAGCGCGGCACCCCCTTGGCGTGTGCAATACTCACTCTCCCCCGTCATCACGCCCTGCGTGTACCTCTTGGGCAGCATCCCCGTGTACCCGTAGAAGCTGGATTGCTGCACTTGAGAGAGAGTGGGGGGACCTGAGACACCACCCGTCACTGACTGGGTTAGGGTTAGCGGTGAAAAGATGTAGGCATCAGGGCAGAGGGGTTCAATGCCACTGTATCACGGGCACCCTGGCCACCAGAGTTCCTGCCCTTGGGTCGTTCAGGATCATTGCCAGCCCTGGCAGGCGGGACAGGAGCAGATAGGCAGGTGTGCAAATCTGGGGGACTTTAGCTCCCTCTCTCCCACCAGCAGTGACCCAGGAGGCCACATGTGCACGGGCTGTGGGTCCGAGTCCCTGATGTAGGGCGGGCATGCAGCGAGAGCCAGGAGTGAATTTGCTCCAAGAAGCCACCCAGACTGCCTGCCTCTTCCATCCCATCCCATGCAGGGGCTGGGGATTTAACGTAGGGGTACAGTGCTTGCCTAGCAAGCACAAGGCCCTGAGTTCGATCCCAGGCCACCCCCCAAAATAAAAAGCTCAGTGGGACCCAAGGCAGTGTGTCTGCTCCAAGTCCGGAGCCAGGCCTCACCCTGTCCCCCTTCCTTTTTTGGTACTAGAGATTGCACCCTGGAAGCGCTGAATGACAGCTTCAACCCTTTTCACATTAAAAAAATTTTTTTTGAGACAGGATCTTGCTAAATTACCCAGGCTGGCCTTGAACTAGCAATCCTTCTGCCTCAGCCTCCCTCCCATAGCTGGGGTTATAGGCGTGTGCTGCCATGCCTGCTTCAGCACTGGTATTTGAGACACAAAAGCAGTGAACAACATGCCTGAGTGGAAAGCATGATTTACGAAGCCTTGACTTGTACACATATTGTATGTGCACACATGTATTCAGTGGATCATCCTGTCAAATTTATTTCTTCCCGGACGTCATGGTTAAAGACAAAGATTGAGGACATCATGGTGGCGTACGCCTGTAATCCCAGCACTTAGAAGGCTGAGGCAGGAGGGTTGCTGTGAGTTCGAGGCCAACCTGGGCTACAAAGTGAGTTTAAGACCAGCCCAAACTATACATAGTGAGATCCTGTCTGAAAAAAAAAAGAAAAAAGAAAAGAAGTTTGGGGGCTGGGGTACAGCTCTGCGGGGACAGCACCTGCCTAGCTATGGACAACCCTGGCTTCCATCCCGCACTGCCAAAAACAAACAAAAAGGTCTGAAAATCTGCAAGACCACAGCCTGGACCCTAAACAAGGCCACTGCTGTCAATGCCAAGGGTGGGCAGAGGAACCGCCCTAGATTACAGGAGACAACGATGTGACAATTACACACACGGTGTGATGCTACAAAGCACATTGTTGGGACAATTAGTGAGACCCGAATATGGACTGCAGTTGAGACAGTAATATTTTGTCAGTGTGAAATTTCTGGATTTTGGTAATTGTAGTGTGGTTAATGGAAGAACTATCTAGAAAACACATACTGAAGTATGACTAGACAGTAGAGGCACTTAGGGTGAATGGGAAGATATGAATGATTTCATATGTTTCCACATCTAGGGGAATGAATGAATGTACATTCAGAGGGAGGGGGGAAAGGGGACATATGCAGTCCACTGTATTATTCTGGCAATTTTTCTGTAGCTTTGACATATTTTTTATATGAAAAATATTGTTAAATTTGAGAGCTAGTCAGGCATGGTAGTACATGCCTGTAACCTAGCACTCTGGGAGGCTGAGGCAGGAAGACTGCAAGTGTGATCCCAGCCTGGGCAATTTAGTGTCTTAAAAAATGAAAAGGTCTAGGGATGTAGCTCAGAGTGAAGGCCCTAGGTTCAATCCCTAGTACCACAAGAAAGTTAGAGCCACAGCCCGAGAGAACAGGGACATGGTGGCGCAGATAGAGTGTGTGGGGTGTGCTGTGGCCTCGCCCCTACCTGTGCAGCCAAAGGCCACAGTGCCCACTGCGGCCAGGTTGATGGCGTAGGCCTGGTTGTGTGCGAAGAGCTGCAGCCACACATCGCAGACACTGATGAAGAGCAGGGGCCCCAGCGCCAGGAGGTACCCTGTGAGAAGAGGGGTCAGTGCTGCCTTCCTGTCCTCTGGAGCCAGGTGCGAGCTGCCTGCCACTTGCTCCCGAATGCTGGGACACCTGGCAGGTCCAGAAGGGGCAAGGCCGAAGGGCTTCCTGGAGGAGGCACCTTGGAGGCTGGAAGACTCCATGACGAGCGGCAAGAAGGAAGAGGGCACTGGGCGAAGGGACGAGTTTGGGTGGAGCCCAAGGATGGGGCGCTGGGCTTCTGCTGCTCCAGAGCAGCCTGGCCTGGCTCTGCTCTGCAGCATGGAAACCCATGTTGTACTGGGAAATGTGTCCATTTTACAGAAGAATAGAGCGAGGCCTGGGCAGTGGCAGGGGCCTACCTGCAGTGATCCTGCTGTGCAGGCTCAGCCTCTCCACCAGCGCGTTGTTGAGGAGCACGGCCGCCAGCGCCACCAGGATGTAGGTGAGGCTCATGTCAAAGACGATGGAGGTCCCTGTGATGAGGACAAGGCCGGGCCAAGGGTGCTGGGAACAGCCCCGCCCCCCGCCTCCCCAGCTCTGTCCGGGGCCAGAGAGGGCGGGGTGCCCCGAGGGCGCGCAGGGTCACAGCTGAGCCCAGGGCTTCGGGCCACACGGGGGCGCACCTGGGAATTTGTGGTGCAGGTAGTCCACATCGGTGATGAAGCTGTTGTACGGCAGCAGGAAGCCCACGCCGGCCAGCAGCATGGCGAAGTAGATGGCGTGGTAACGGTCCTCGGGCACTGGCTCCTCTGCCGCTGAAAGAGACACCGTCCACTGC